>CM023486.1:20256203-20374131 GCA_013339685.2 Hyalomma asiaticum
ACAATCACGAATTCAATTTCATTTTACAGACATTTCAGGCATGCTTCGCTGACAAAGGTTGCTCTTTGTAATTCACTTAGCATAAGCGCAGCAAGCGCCTAGAAGCGATAGTCAATCAAATTGCTTTACATTCGTACGCCGTATGTATTGATTTGCTATTTTCTAGTTTTTCTTCTGTGTTTCACCGTGTACGTCGCTCCTTATCTAATAAGCCTACGACAAGGCGATTCTCCTATGCTTGTTCGTTTTTTATTCCTAGTGTACAGCCACACAGCAACCGAAAACAAGGCCATTAGCCTATCAGGACCCGCTCCGCATAGCACCACATCTACAACAGCGTAAGGAAAAACAACAAAAAAAATAGAACAAACGGTACATTCACGTTGTTTTGCAAAGAGCGTCCATTTGAGTTTTCGCGGCTGTCACAGATGTACTCTAGCCCCACTGTTTTGTCCACTGCCTGCCTGAAAGTTTCGACGCAGCATGGCGGCAGTTTCGCGAGGTATTTGAACATGCGTGCTCGGTCATTTTTGTTTTAGCTTTTTAGACTTTCCGAAGGGAACTTGAAACTGAATGTATGGTAGATTTCACAACGAAAGTACTTCCTACCACGGTAACATGTATGTATGTATGTAGTGTATGTATGTATGTATGTATGTATGTATGTATGTATGTATGTATGTATGTATGTATGTAATGTATGTATCTGGTTTTCCTTGCACTCTAAGCGAAACGTGGCTGCGGCGGGAGTGACTTGTCCTCTAGGGCCTTCCCCGATGGGTATATTGACATTGACACGTGCACTTCTCTCGGTTTGTTGACGGCAGGGCGCGCCCTTATCACTTTCTGGCGAAATGCAGCAAAGGCTAAGCTTATATCGTACGCTGCTTAGGAATAGTATCCATCGTTCTCCAAAGCTTCATAGCAGACGCAAACATTCTCGTGCTTTCTAGAAGAACAGTGATAACATGAGAACCTGGTGTTACGAATGTAAGAAGGCCGGCTTATTTGATCACTGGTCAGCATTCACCTTCTACCAACGCCTGCACACGCCGCTATCGATTTGCTGTCACGGGCTTGTTCCTTGGCTGGGCACACCGCCGCCCAATAAACAGTTCGGCTGTCACGCCTTCAGGTCTCCTGCGTCCTTCATCGTCATGAGACAAGCGACAGTTATACTGCTGTAGGGGGTAAACGTCTACTCCCTTACTCAACGGGATTAGAATGACTGATGGGACTATACAGGTGCGTTTACATCCATCGAGTTAGCTTTTGCGTGTAGCTATGGGAGTATGTGTTTAGATATATCTAGGAGTTAGTTGCTGAAGCCAGCTAATCCTGTATGTAGTCCAGGACAATTCCTGAATATTTGAATGAGTAATGGCTCACGCCTGAGTAAATTTGGTATCCTTTCGGTCCGTTCTTGTTCGGTCGATTGACTTCACGTTTGTTTTCCTGTAATCTTTGTTTGTCTGCCTAAAATTTTGATAATCACTGAAGCGTATAACCGCGTCCACAATCATGGGTGGCGGTTCCCCCAGTCGCGTCCATAAGACGACTATTTCAGACTGACAACTGAATACCACCGTCTGTTCGACGTGGACATTCAGTGTCTGACAGAGGTGTAGGCTGATGTTCAGTGAGGTCAGAAGAGCAAGAAGCCGTCAAACGTTTACACAAAACATTAATCGACCGCCGCGACCAAAATGTGCACTGGTGATTTGTTGTTTCGCACATGAATTTCACCCGCAGGCACTAAATAACGCACACCCACACATACATGCCGATGATTCGTCGAACCGCCCTCGCGCCCTCGCGCCCCGTCGCAGTGGTCTAGGGGTATGCTACTCGGCTGGGGATCCGAGGGTCGCGGGATCGAATCCCAGCCACGGCGGCTGCTTTCAGGCCCGTGTACTGTGCGATGTCAGGCACGGGTAACAACTCCAGGTAGTCAAATTGCCGGAGTCCTCCACTACGGCGTCCTCATCATCACAGCTGGATTTAGGATTAAAACCCGAAAAAAATCAATCACGACCTCGAACCCATAAATGTACTGGGAGACTTCACACGGACGCACTAAGCAACGCATGCGCGCGCGCGCGCTTCCCGACGCCTAAAACCTAAAATGGTTGTTAACGCTATCGTGAAGACTTTCTGACCAGTAATCTGGAGTACGATTAGCTGGTGCGTTTTTATGCTACATCACTTACAAATGCGGTGCTCAACTGAGATATAACAACTTCCTTGTTGAAGGAATACAAAGCTAAAAGCATGCTAGCCTAAATGATGAGCACAAGGAGACCAATACCCTGCTTTATTAGTTTTTTAGTGAAACGATTTGTACAGGAGGAGCGCTTTCTTCGACCTAGGACTGTACCACCAACAATCATAACCATCGCACTTAAACCTTACTACGACGTCAAGAAATCTGATCAAGTTTTTCTGGCAAGTTCACAGGTGAAGCTTGAAGGAGAACTTTGAAGGAAAACTCGAAGCTATGAAGCTTCGAGTTTACGCACAAGTTTATACCTTCAAGATAGTAAAACTCGTAGCTATGATTCCAAGCGTAAGCTATGAACTTTGCCTGCTCGACTTTTCAAGGAGAGGTGTATCAGATTTCTCGACTTCGTGGTAAGATTTCAGTGCCAGCAGCTCATATACGGCCGCCGACAAACAAATAATGCCCCTTTCTGCCTGCGGACTGCGCGTTCACACTACGATCCAGTAACAAGCAGTTCGGTTTCGCTTCGGAATGTTTGGCCGTTTGCAGACGCCCCTGGTTTATGGCGCGTTTGGGGAAGGCTCTGTCGCGTTGTAATGCACTGTCTCCGCAGAAATGCGAGTCGTTAGAGAACTTTCGCTTGTGTGGAACTGTCGACGGCCCCTGTCCAGTGTCGAGGTGTCACTGCTGTTCTCATGTAACGTGCTGACGTGTACATAGTACCCTACCTACCTCGCTCTTTTAGGTTCGCCATATTGCCGTTTATGCCTTCCACAGCTACGCAGAGACAGGCGTTCACTTTCGTCTTATCCCCATTCCTATGACAGAGATCAGCTACAGTTTTCCAATTTATTTGAAGCAGCTGTTTTCCAAAAATCATGATATTAAATCAGGTGGTACTGTTTAGAACTTCCTTAAAGGCCAAGTCCGTCGTAGCGTTGGCACGCGTGCATTCGCGGCGCGGCTAAAGAAGACCAACTCCTGCGATTTTCTTTGGCATATGAAGGTAAGGGCGTTTCTACGCTCTAGATGCGCTCCTGTCACACTCGCGACCGTAGAAATGCTCAGCAAATGCGAAAGTAATTTCTAATGAGCAATAAAGTGCGAAACCGGAACCGAGATCCTACCCAGCAGAAACGTCAAATCACTCAGGCCGCCTCTTGGACGGTGCTACTGCATATGCGCCCTTCCCATTTCGGTAATGTCGGCGAGCACACACCTCGGAGGCCATAGTATGTTATCGATGCGCTTCCGTCGCTTTGCGAATGATGATGTGCAAACACATTATGGCAATAGTTGTACGAAGCCAAAGGGGTAATTGGGGTAATTACTAAAATTCATTTTTTGTAAGCACACTGCGCACCTGTCGAGCCTGTAGTGTTGCAAAAATGATACAAGCGTGCAAAGGAGCGCACCCAGAGACATCTAGTGGGATCTAATGACCGCGATAAAACGCCGGAATTGGCATTTAGCTGCGCCGGCGAATACGACGTCAACGAAGGTTCTGCGTCGCGGGCGTGGACATAGATGATGTCCTATTTCACGCGCTCGAGGTTGCCTCATCTAGACCCTAATGCACTGGGCGCTGCAGTAGCGGCGATGGCGGCTCGCGGGATGGCCACGTATGGCGAGTTCTCGGAATGTGCCCTGCCGCTGGCCTCTATAAGGGCCGGCGGCAATGGGGACAATCCATGCGACGCAAAGCGTTCTGACCGGACTACAAATTTCTGGCAAAAAAGATCAGTTCTCTCCATTTTTAGCACAAACGTAATAGCGACGGTCATCCTAGATACCAGCGATCGCTCTCTAGCTAATTTGAACGTCCTGATAAGGCCTATATTCACAATTTCACCCGTCCGAAAACGCGGGCCCAACGGGCCTTGAATGCATTTCTGATTGGAGGCAAATACCCACTACACGATGGCTGCAACTGACACACTGGACAACTCTATGTACTCTCGAGGAGACTCGCCTCACCCGGAGGGATCCGCACGATTTGAAGTAGACGGCTCTGTTTTCTCATGTAGAGTTGGTTGATCAGCAAAACTCACCACACTGTTAACATCCGAACAAACCATTGTACTACGCCAAATCTGCGAAAATTTCGGACATCTACAGACAAATCACCAGCATTTTATTTGACTCAGCATACAAAGTTACAAATGCACATCGAGCTGAAATCATAGGACTTCTTGAACAAATAATGGAGGAGTGCTCAGACTTCACAGCACTGGTGGCATGGGAGGGCAGGCATTCTGAATAACTTCGTGACGTCGTATCCTCAACTGCTACATCGTCAACAACCTTGAACCAAGGGGTCGCACGTCACAACCCCGGGTTACTTCTTATGCAAATGCTGTTAATTGATGTATAACCCTCGCTACTACCGTTGCAATGTCAACATACCTAAACCAAACTGACCCATATCCAACCGCCCACACGCAAAGAGTACCCAGGAAAGACCACTCCCACATCATGATCCTAACATCACTCGTCTCGTCCGCTACCCCCAGTTGCCGACCTGTTTAGGGCGCTCAGTCAAGCATAGATCCTGTCAACAAGATAAGTGGCCTCATCATGCATAAAACAGCATGACCTAATGCTTGCCGATAGTCATGATGCGTTAAAACGCCTGCGCACGGAAATCCAAAAGAACATCGTCACTAGTACCAACATGTAAATAAAGATGGCGCAACGAATAAAACCATGGTTGAAAGTCACAGGTGTTGATTCCGACACACCATCATCCGACTTATTAACGCTTCCAACAGACGAAATGAGGACATCACAATCAATTCAGCAGATGCAACGGTATGTGCCTCATATAGGGAAAGTCCTAGCAACTTCTCGCATGTGTTAGAAGTGTATCCATCATTATATCGGACTTTAATTAGTCGCGGCAGAATAGCTAGCGGATGGACGTCCTGTGTGTTGACGAAAAATTTGCAAACCGCCTTTCGCACATTCTGTGCAGCATATGGAAACCCTCGCCGTCCATGTCAAATAAACCACACACCTGAGAGAGCAGTACGCGTGCGATGCGGGAGTCCGCATCTCGGATCTGACTGTTCGGTGTCAGCTAGGGAGACGGGGGCGTCATGAATTGCCTCAGACCGCTCGGGACCGCCGATGTCCCGTGCCATGTAAGCGGGTAGCACGTTTAAACGCACGAGCAGATTATGCCTAATACTCTTCAAAACGATTGCACGACAGCACGCGACCGAACAAAAACCACATCGCTAGAGGCTTCCCAACCAACCACCTACACCTCTTGTGCACAAACCCCCACATTATCTTTTTCGCATCCTCAAACCACCTCTCGGCACTCTTACACGTGCCACTGTTGTCGCCCAGCAAAACGCTCACTCTCAAATCAGTGTTTTCCTTCGCATTAACAGCATCGCCTACTGCAATCAGACCCTTTTTACCCATAAATAGCCATACTAAACAATCCACAATCAACATAGCAAGAACTAACATATTTTAAAAAGGACCAGTAAGTCCCGAAACGCATGAACTCCAAATTCACAATAAGAAATCCAAAAACGAGAAACTACCCAGGGGGCGTACCTACATTGTCCTAGCCATGTACCAATGTTCGATGAGATTGGCAACGAACATTGCGACAAATTTGGCATAAGGGCCAAGTGGAACTTCAAACCATGTAGGAAGGGCGTTCATGCCAGCATGGGCTTGGCACTTACTGCTGTAGTTGCCAAGATGTTAGAAACATAATCCCGATTCCCGAATGCCATGTTTGGGATTGCTTTAACAATATAGAAGCCAAAATTACCAACACTGCCCTAATGCAGGGCTACCATGCAGCCAGGAATATGCCATCCTATGCCAATGTTCGCTAGCCTGTATTCCCACTGGCCTGCCAATATAGCTACTGTTAAGGGATCTCTTTTCACTGGCATTATTTTGCCAGCGGACTTCACAATTTTCTTCAAAGTCCTGTACCTTACCAGCCATGGGAGCCACAACTCTGCGCAATCTTCAAGGCGATGACTTTTCAATGCCGATTTGATATCTGCCGCACTGTGCAGCCTCTGGTCACGTTTTTTTTCTTTACTGCATCTTCTATGTAACTCGCTTGCCTTTCCTCAATTTCCTTTGTGTCAATAACAAGTGTCCTGATGCTGTAATATCTAGTAAAAAACGATGATAAAAAGGAAGCAGATGTCCAGTATAGAAGCAATAGACAAATGAGAATACTGAAATAAAATATTTAACACTTTAGTTATAAACATACATATGAGAAAATAATTCAAATATACAATATTTAACCTACTGCCGTGAAGTACGACAACCCGAGAAGGAATTGGGCAAGGCACCATGGAAACTGGGCTGGCTGGGGCTGCAGATGTGAGGTGTTCATGTCTGCTGGTTGGCCAGAGTCCTATAAGCAACCACTCAGTATGAGGTAGCAATGGTGGGCTGGCCACTACCCTGAATGCAGCAACCTGGCAGAAAGGCAGCATTTGTGGGCTGTTGATTTTCTCTACTAGTAGAACAAGGATCATTCGGCAGCCACCTTCTGTTGAAGCGCTTGCTTCCAACAGAATTTTTTCTCACATTTAACATCTGCGTAAAAGAATAGTAAAACCACACTGTAGCATGCATGCAACACTGCAAAATCACGATAAGGTAGTCATCATATTCCACTGCTAAAAACAAATGTAACACGCCTATTGTGAAAAGAACTGATTACGAAAATCAGGAAGTCTTTGGTAAAAGAGATTAGCATTACGCTGGTGCAGAAAGTGCATTGAAAAATTAACGTTGCACACAACCGCTTCTCTATTTTGAAAAGGTCATTACAGTCTTGGAAGCTACTAAAACAAATCTGCAACTATTGTTCCATTTACTGTAGTGTGCTTTTGCACAAAGGAGAATACAAACCACAGATGCACCAAGCGCAGACACTTGCTTCTGCAGTTTCTTGAACCAAACGTGCTTCTCTGCACAGCTGCCACCGCATCCGCTGAGTGTACGTTCAGAAATATGTGTATAATTCGAAGTCTTCAGTAGCTTCGTTGTTGTCACCTTTGACGATGCGTTCTGATTGCACTTAAAGAAGGCGCGCTGCTTTTTTCATGTACAGATTCAAATGGAGCGCTGGGTCCACTGCGCAGGCGAAAACATGGATAAGCTTGATGAGGAACATTTCGACGTGGTCTTGCGGACGTACGTGCTATGTGCAGTTAAAGACGGGAGAAAAGTTCTTGAGCAAGCCAAACAAGTTCTCGTCCAAGGTATGTGTTTCACTTCGATTTTTCAATCCTGAATGATGACGTTTCTCAAGACCAAGCAAAACTTTTACTGGAGTCTGATGAGGGCCATTATCATGTATGAATAAGAGAACTGTAAGATCATTGGAAAAGTGGCAACTTGGTCAGCGGCCAAATTTCCCAGTCATTATAAAGCGTTATCTTCTATTAGCTTTCACCTCATATGAGTCGTTTAGTAGAAATGGAGGGTCGAGCCAAAAAGGGGGGATCTTTGGGTCAGAAAGCTGTGATGCAGCACTAGAGGTTATCGAGGATGGCCGTGGTCTGGGGCAGAACGGTCCACTTTTAGTTTCTCCATAATGTTTTTTTCTACTGTCACGTGGCTGTGACACGCAGCACTCGAGACGAAGCACGCAGGACTCAGGGTGATGTCAGGCGAACTGTTTATTGGGCGAACTGGTGGCCAGGAAAACAAGGCCAATCGCAATTGACAGCAACAGCAGCGTGAACAGTCATCGGTCGACGGAAAGACTGACAAGCGCCGTAATGCGTCGGCTCTTATACACGCGTCATAAGGTGTTCTCGCATTATCTCTGGAATTCCAGAAGGCACTGAAATGTGCGCGTCAAGCATGCAAAGTTTCAAAACCGCTCCACATGGTTCCAGCAGTCGCATGCAAGACAAACGCGGCCTACGCTGCGCGCAACAGAAAGCGATAACAGCGCTCCCCGGAAACAATCAAAACCAGCGCGCGTGTCACTGGGAAGCGATAACGGCTTTCCACTTAAACCAAAACAACCGCACGTGTCACTACGCTTTGCTCAATTTTTTAATCATATAAAATCTATCTTCAAGAACCTCCTCGTCAGACCCATCAGCACTCAGCGTGGTGCTCAGCCTCCAGCTACACGAATAAGGAAGAACCTAAAAAAAAAATTAATTGAGAAGCGATGGAAACACGCGAGCCGCTTCTGTGAAGCGGCTTGTGGCGCCATTTAGTTTGCGTACCGCATCTTCCTCTCTCTCGAGTGCTTCGGAAATGGGCGCTGCTTTCTTGGATGGCCCGCTTTAAAGGGGCCCTGAAACCATATTTTAATCGCTGAGTTTCGCATCGTAAAGGGTTCTTTGTATTGTTTTGAGGTAAATGCAAAAATAATTTTCTAGATGGATGGACGTTATCCGGGCCGCGTCTGCGCATCGCTTCCATCTTGTCTGTAAAATTGGCTGCACTCGCTGAGGCGGTGGGGCATGAGTGTCTTAAGAAAGCGGAGCTCGCATTCATCGACGACAGCAGTACAAGCTCCTGCAGCTCAGAAAGCGATTATTAGCCCGTACGCGTGACTGCCCTGGCCACCAAGCAGTGGCCAGGGCAAGGTCACAGCATAACTTGCCAGGAATTGGCAAGTTATCCAACTTAGCAAAGAGCCCGGTGCCCCTATAAAAATTGGAAATGAGTTTCTTACAAAAGTCTAATGAGTTTTGAGACTACGGTCATACGACTTCCTAATGTGTTTCTTTAGAATATTTTTATGTATTTGTAATGTCTTTCAAAACCGTATTTGCCACCGGTATTCTGATGCATTTCCACAGCAGACTTTCCAATGAGCACGTAACAACTCTTGACATTTCAATCTATTGAGGTTCTAATGTGCCACTTTGGAATGTCTTAATGTGTTTCTATTGTCATTCAGAACCATATTGGCCACCGTCATTCTCATGAGTCTTGACACTTGATTTTCTATAGAGCACGAAATGACTGTTGACATTATAATCTACCGAGTTTCTAATGTGTTCCTTTGGAATATTTAATCTATTACCAGTGTCACTCAACACCGTATTGGCCGATGCCATCTGATGAGTCTTGACACCTAATTTTCTATAAAGCACGCAATGACTATTGACATTACAGTCATTTAACTGTATATTGTGTTCTTGCAGAATTTTTTTATGCATTCCTAATGAAATTCAAAGCCACATTCTCCACCACCATATCGAAGCAGTTGTCTTCTAGCCAGCCTGAATTAAGACTTAAGTTTACGCGATATGGCCAATGACATGATGACACTCTGCAACAAATCAGCTGCCATGCATTATGTGCTTGAATTATACGATTTGCGAATTGTTCATGGCACTGTATTAACTGTTTGATATATTTCCAGCCAAGTATCAAACAAGTTAAACGATGCATCTTCTGCACTTGTGCTTTATTTAATAGGAAGCACACAAATGCATTTAATGATATAGTCATCGCATTCGCATGGTTACAGTTGTCATATTTACTTTTCTTTTTACTTAATTTCCCAACGGAAAAGACATGACACACTCTTTGAGACGTACAGGATGCTTGTCAGAAAAATTGCTTCCTGTGCACCCCGCAAGAAAAGAAAGGACCGAAAATCAGAAGCAGTTCTCGGTAGTTCCCCGCAAAAACCGACTGCATGCACTGCTTACTTCGTCATGAAGTAAATCTGAATTTCTTATATTACTAAATGGCATCATAGGTTCTATTTATCCCACACATATATTGGATTAATGGGCATTAAACTAACACGCACGAGGTACATTCACCACTGTGTAGGTGACACGGAACTATTAAAGGCCTTGAATTCTTCATGAATAAATGTTTTCAGAATAAGCTGGGGTAGAACCTTTTTTTTTCTTTTTTTTTAAACTAAGGTAATAAGCAAAGGTTACCATGAAAAAGATGCGAATGAAGAAAAGGTAAGTGTACGCTTACCTCCACAGTCTCCTAATCGAAAAAGAAAGAACTTACATGCAAGAAAAATATTTAAAAGAAGTAGTGGTGCAGTACACAAAAATAAATTAGACTATATTTAAGTTCTATGGTGCAGTCTGGGAACTGTTGACTATTGAGACATGCAACACAAAGAGATGCAGAAATGGAGGTGGAAGTTTTTTATTTGCAGAGTGCAAAGAGCGTAAATGAAAAGGTTTTCTGGACAAATCTACATTTACAACTAATGCAAAGGCAGAGCGGGAGGTTCACGTTGGTGTGCAATCACTACATCTACTTGCAAAATTAAGATTGCTGAATAATCAAAACTTACATGCTGTGCTTGCATGCTCATTTGTTTCCTTGTCTTTATGAGGGCTTGCCCTGTAAAATCCAATATCAATGTTTTTGATCTGTTATAAGCTTGATTCTTCTGCAGAGGTTAAAGCATACAACCTCTTGGCTACACCTGGTACAGCACAAAAAAAGGGTGGTTACCCAAACTAAATAAAAACTGACAGCAAGTTGAAACAAATGAAGACATTAGTAGGGCATTCGAGGGCTCACTTGCAACAGTACACTTTGCAATGGAGCAAGAAGTAGGTTCAAGTTCCTTTATTTTACCACATACATGGAATTTCACATAAGTGGTTTTGACGAGGGGGAAAAAAAAGCTGCGTTAGAAACAGCTTGACTAGCCCCACGTCCCCGGTTCACTATGGCAGCATGGCAGTAAAAGTACACTTCAGCATCGGTCTCAAATGAGAAAAACACATAATATCCACAGAAAACATATTGTAACGCGCCATGGTTGGGGGTGAAACGAAGAAGAGGAGGACGACGGATCTTTTCTTGTGTGGAGCGCAGAACGACTAGGACTCGACTTTCTTCCCAGACTCGCACCTATCATTTGCCAATAAGCTCGTCTCGTCCGTAACATTTTTGTGGTGGATGTGCTGGCTACTCGACTTAGCAAGACGGTCCCTCAACCACCAGAACTAAGACGAAGCCGCTGCCTTGCTGGACTGCCTCCGTTACCATCGGTGGTCGAGATGTCTCACGGTGAACACGGAACGCGGAATGTACCAGCTCCTGCAGCTGCAGATCGTGCACCAGTTACAGTTGCCCCTTCGGTCCTGACTTCAAGCGCGACCGGTCCCTAGCAGCGTCAGCACTTGATATGGCCTCGCACCTTCGGAGGCAAATCTGGCGAGGATGTTGACGAGTGGCTCACACACTACAAACGGGTGAGCGACTCTTACCGCTGGGACGAGACAACTCAGCTGTCCAATGTCGTGTTTTTCTTTACGGACACTGCCCTCGTTTGGTTTGACAACCATGAGGACACTCTCACGACGTGGGGTCGCTTCGTGCCCGAAATAAAGGAGAATTTCGCAGACTCCACTGCGAAGAGGAAGCAGGCCGAGCAAACATTGCTGCTGAGAGCCCAAGTCCCGGGTGAGACATGCACGACGCATATTGAGGCTGTACTAAAGCTGTGCAAGATCGTGAATGCTCGCATGGCAGAGGAGGACAAGGTCGGCCACCTATTGAAAGGCATTGCCGAAGACGTATATAACTTCCTCATTGGCAAATATAGCCTCGGCACAGTAGCCGACATCATACGTCACTGCCGTACTTTCGAGGCGTCGAAGATGTGCCGTATCACGCCCAAATTCGGTCGTCTGCCGAATGTCACTACTGTCGCGAGTATAGACACATCATTTGACCTGGCATCGACAATACGGGAGATCGTACGTGATGAGCTCACGCGACACCTGCACTCAACACGTTATGATTCACCGCCAGTACCGATCTCGTCTCCTCATCACGCTTCTGTTGCTGCAACTGCTGTCGGCACGCGCTGAGAGAGGCACGCGCCGGGAGGCACGCGCCGAGGGTGAGCGCGTGCCTCCCGGCACGCGGGTTACAACTGACGACTGACGCGGGACAAGGTTAGACTAAGAGGAGCTTCGCCCCTAAAAAAGAGTTAAGGAGATGCCCCCTGAACGCAGTGATGACTCCAACGTGCGAGTCAGCGAGCGACGATGAACCAGGAAGTGCTGCTCCACTGGGGGCTTCTATCCGTTTTATTACGACACCGAGAATTACACGCGCATACAAAACACAAGTGAAGTAGCGTTTCTTCCATTAGGAAGACGTGCGGCACAGAAGGTGGGTAATGGGGGGGGGGACAGTTTAAAGGAATGAGTGCGTGCGCGTCTCACACGCCCAACTCGCTTGCTGAATATCGACGCAGGTATACATTTGAATGTTTTCTTCTATCGGACACACCTGCATCTAACCTCACGCCGTCTGTCGGTGCCCACGTGTGGCCGTCGCCGCAACTCATGGCAGATAGCATTATGCATGTCATGATAGCTTCCAGAAGGATGTATTTAGGCTGGGAACGCTGGCATTCCCATGGAAGAGACGAGGCTGTTTGTGCGTACCAGTTGACAATTTATATGGACAGAAGAAGACGCGCACTGCACACACACACACACATACGCTTCGGAGAGCGGATAAACAGAAAAAGAAGAGGAAACAAAACTTAGCGTCCCTAATGAGATAACACGAGTCTCTGCCGGCACAGGCTCACCGTCTAGCGGGACGTGCGACTGGAGGGCGCCGAGGTAGCGTTGCCTGCCGTCGAGCGTGGAGGAGAGCACCGAGAAGACGGAAGAGCGAAAGCTCGATGGAATACTCCTGGATCCCAAATGGCCTTGCAGCAGGAGATGTGATGGGAAGGACCCACAGGCAGCCACGTGGAGCCCGGAGCTCCAACTCGTGGACTGCTGGCAGAGAACCTCGACACTCGGGCCCGGGCACCCGACTGTGTCGAACGCAGAAGTCCGTCTCTCTTCTTCGCTCCTCTTCTCACCTCTGCCTCGTGCTCTTGCGCTCGCGCAACCTTGCGCGTGCTGCCACTTCGTCGTCGTCGTCGTCGGCGTCTTTTAGGGGCGAAGCTCCTTATAGCGGCACCCGTTCGTCCCTCGTCGTAGTAGTGTGTAACCAGTCTTAACGCTAGTACCACATCTTGACCTCCAAGGTGGTGCCGGTGGGAGATTTCTCCTGTGCGTTGTTGAACAATAAAAAATTCGCAGCGTGCGCGTTAACTAAAAGCCGAATTCTTCTGTCTCTCATTCCCCATTAGCAGCCATTGGCATGTTCCAGAAGGAAACGTTAGTAGAAGTAGAAGTTAAGTGTTAGCTAAAAGCCGACTACTTCTGTCTCTCATTCCGATTAGCAGCCATTGTTTACCTCCAAGGTAGTGCCTGGTGAGATTTCTCCTGCGCGTGATTAGACAATAAAAATTTTGTTCAAAACGCCGTTGATTGATGAAATAAACCAACGAAAGACGCCAGGCACCCGCTCGCCCTCAGCGCATGCCTCCTGCCCTCGGCGCGTGCTGTCTTGTGATAGAGAGAGAGAGAGAGAGAGCGAAAGGGGCGCGTTGACTATGGAAACGCTCTTTCTTAGATGAACGCTCTACCAGCTCGCAAAGAAGTAGAACGCGCCCTCACCGGCGAGAGGCAACGTTGGCGCAGGTAGCGTCTCCTAGCCAGTTTCTTGATTGAGAAATACCGAATGCTCGCGTTGAAGAACCGTTGACCGGCCACCCATATATATATATATATTTAGGCACTGGTCTTGACTTGCAACGAAGTGCCGGTGGGAGATTTCACTTGTGCGTATAGTGGAACCATGAGGATTCGTAGCGTGCGCGTTAACTCAATTAATCTGGAACTCGCCACGATCTGCGATGAACCTCCCGAGCTTCGCCCACTCGTGATCATTCACTCCGTGGATATGCTGTAATTTTTTTTTGCCAGCTCCTCTAGGGCACCGAGCACTGGCCCATATTTTAGCGCGCACATGACACAGGCCCCCCTTGAAGTCTTTTGTTTAAATGTCCACATAAACAAAAGGCCAGATATGCGCGCTTATACAATCACACACAAAACACTGCACGATTGATAAATTGCACATACACCTTTGCATATGTCCTTATGACTATGATGAAAATTCACAGTTCACAAAATATTCACACAGTGTACACAGCCGTCTAATTCCTAGTCAAAAAAAATTACAGCATATCCACGGAGTGAATGATGATGAGTGGGTGAAGCTCGGGATGTGCATCGTAGATCGTGCCGAGTTCCGGATTAATTTAGTTAACGCGCATGCTACGAATCCTCACGGTTCAACTATGCACAATGCACAAGTGAAATCTCCCACCGGCACTTCATTGCAAGTCAAGATCCAGTGTATATATATATATATATATATATATATATCCGGGTTTTGCCGGTGAACGCTTCTCCAACGCGAGCAGTCGGTATTTCTCAATCAAGAAAAGAAAGCATTTCCCCGAGGGTGAACATGGTTAAGTGCGAATGCAAGGGGTGATGCTATGAGGGGGAGTAAAGTTATGATTAAAGTGTTGTCATGATGCATTGTACACACACACTCATTTATACACGAAGTATTATTTATTTACACCTCGCAATTTCGTGGATGCATAAATGCACACATCGCCGAGCACGTCACACACACACACACTCTACACACGTCACTACAGATCAGCACCTATTGGTGTTATCGTTGTAGCTCACGTTTAGTACCAGCGCTTTGTGATCCGAGAAATGTACGGTGAGCGGATCCGGCAAGACGGCGCGGACCATACAGTTCCTACTGAACGCCAAGTCTATGAAGCCACCGTTGATCGTGGTCGGAAACTCGAGAGACAGACACGTCATCGAGTAATTGTTCAGCATGTGGTCAATCAACCAGCCATTGTCCTTTCTAACGTCCACGTTAAAGTCACCCACCACCACAACCGGAACCGAGGGACGCGCGCGCACACACACACTCTCCATCGCCGCATCCATCGTTGAAGATACCGGTGCGGTATCTTCAACGATGCGTGCAATGCTCGCATTCGATTGCGTTGTACTCGTTGTTGGATGTATCGCAGTCGAGGTTGATGCCTGCGATGGATCCATACTGCGAAAGACTTCACCGACCGCGGAGCCGAGCGAGAAGAGAGTGAGCGGCAGCCGGCGGACGTTTATATACGGACTGACGCGCCGGCGCCACACACACAGCTGCACAGCGACGCCAGCTGCACAGCGCGCCGTGACGTCACGCCGCGGAGAGCGGTGCGCCCGCGCAAACCGCGGTGAGGAGGCGGAGCGCGCGCAGTCACGTGGGGTGTGACGTCGCTGCGCCGTTGCTACAGACGCTCCTCTCCGCTCCTGGCGCCGTTGCTATGGGACGGCGGATTCAGGGTCGCTTATAAGTGCATTCGCACTTAAAACTCGCTAGGAGACGCTGCCTGCGCCAACGTCGTCTCTCGCGTTTGCCGGGGCAGTGTCGAGTTTGCCGGGGAGCGCGTGGCTCCCGGCGCTCGCGGCGAGTGCGAGCGCCAGGTGCCACGCGCTCGCCCTCGGCGCGTGCGTGCGCTCCAGCAGGCACGCGCCGGTGGCTACCTACTACTAACTACTACTACTACTACTACTACTACATACATCGGGGACGCACGAAATGGCTGCTAATGGGGAATGAGAGACAGAAGAATTCGGCTTTTAGTTAACGCGCACGCTGCGAATATTTTATTGTTCAACAACGCACAGGAGAAATCTGCCGCCGGCACCACCTTGGAGGTCAAAGCGTAAGACTGGTTACGCACTACTACTACTACGACGAGGGACGAACGGGTGCCGCTTTAAGGAGCTTCGCCCCTAAAACCTAAGATAGCAGTCGGTTATGAATGGGCGCCTCTTAAGTAATAGCGTCCCACACGAGACGAATTCGACTTTTCACGCGTGTCGAGAAAAGCACAGGAAACACTCGGTGGTATTTCAGACGACGCCGGCGTTTGCGCATTCGCAGAAGAACATTGCGGAACTTCGCCTGTAAAAACACCTTGCGTTTGCAGGTGCCAGCAAGAAAATTATTGGAACACGACGGGAGGCGTCGCGGCAACGCGGCACGAGTCGGAAGCAGACGAATGACCTCTTCCCGAGCACCAACCTGCTGCCTAGCACGATAAGCCGGCAGTGCCTGTGACTCGTTATGGGAAATCTGTTCTGCACCCGCCCCGCCACGGTGGTCTAGTGGCTAAGGTACTCGGCTGCTGATCCGAGGGTCGCGGGATCGAATCCCGGCCGCGGCGGCTGCATTTCGATGGAGGCGAAATGTTGAGGCCCGTGTGCTGTGCGATGTCAGTGCACGTTAAAGAACCCCAGGTGGTCGAAATTTCCGGAGACCTCCACTACGGCGTCTCTCATAATCAGAACTGGTTTTGGGACGTTAAACCCCACAAATCAATCAATGTTCTGCACCCAAAAACACCGAAGACGTATCGGCCTGCTTATTGCTCACAGAACAAGGCCCTACCGCTGTGTTATGAATGAGCTGACCTGCCAGGTCATCGGTCATTTCCTTGACACTGTGGGCATGATCATTTAGGTCATCCTGCATAACGACGTCATCATAGTTTCCTGGCTCTATGGCCGGGTCGAGTTTCTCATCTCTAACGAGCACTCGTGTTCTTTCCTTCTGCTCTGTCGGGAGACTATCGCCTCTTCCGAACACCGAAGAACTGCATACCGTCAAAAGCAACTCATTCACGTGGCCTCTGGCCATAGTCGTGTCACCCGCAACTGCTAAGAGCGGTGCATATATAGCATCGGCGACAACCACTTCAGAGTTCTCTTGCAAACATGCACCATCTTTATGCGAGGGAACTATCAGTGCTCCTGCAGGGGAGCAGTTTTGAGGCAAGTTCACCTCATCTCTCACTGCGTTTGGCCTCCAAGAGGCGCTATAACAAAAGTGTTCCTTAGTGGAACGTGCAAGGTTCTTACTCGTGAACCTTTTCTCGGGTTCACGGGGCTCAAAGTGGCCCTTTATGATGCACTGGGTGTGCTTGATAGGTGTGCTCGGGGAGGTGGCGAAGTTTTCAGGACAATCCTGCCCCGTTACGACACCCTCTAGACTTGTCACCGCTTCGAACCGCCTAGCATATGCATCGAAATCTCGTTCTTCCGTAACGAGGGGCATAGAGTCCCGGAGGCACACTTGCCCTAGCGCGGAACGATCGGTGACGTTGGACGGACCTGCGCATCTACCCAAAGCTGCCTCGGCCTCGATTACACGCTCGCCAAGTAGCCGCATTCGCTCTTCTCTTTCTGCTTGCTCGCGCGCTGCTTCATGTTTGGCGGCACGCGCCTCCCTTTCAAGCGCTTCCTCTTCGTGAAGCCAGTGTGTGAGTGCGTCTTCGGTCATGCCTAATTTCTCGCTTGCGCTAACGAGTTCGCATAAATCCATTTTTTTAAAGAGCAAAGGAACGCTACAATCAGCCTCGTCCTGTCGCGGACGCCATTGTCATGATAGGTTCCAGAAGGATGTATTTAAGCTGGGAACGCTGGCGTTCCCATGGAAGAGACGAGGCGGTTTGTGCGTTCCAGTTGACAATATATATGGACAGAAGAAGACGCGCACTGCACACACACACACATACACTTCGGAGAGCGGATAAACAGAAAAAGAAGAGGAAAGAAAACTTAGCGTCCCTAATGAGATAACACGAGTCTCTGCCGGCACAGGCTCACCGTCTAGCGGGACGTGCGACAGGAGGGCGCCGAGGTAGCGTTGCCTGGCGTCGAGCGTGGAGGAGAGCACCGAGAAGACGGAAGAGCGAAAGCTTGATGGAATACTCCTGGATCCCAAATGGCCTTGCAGCAGGAGATGTGATGGGAAGGACCCACAGGCAGCCACGTGGTGCCCGGAGCTGCAACTCGTGGACTGTTGGCAGAGAGCCTCGACACTCGGGCCCGGCAAGGAGGTTTAAAAAAATTCTGGAGTGGCGATTTTGTGCTAAAGGTGAAGTCGGCGGCCGCCATCTTACTCAGGGCATCGATTAACAGCATTCAAGTAGCACAAAAGTAAAAGCGTTTTCCTCACGCTTCTAACACCTTTAAACGGTCAACTTTGCTAGGTAGACAATCCTTTTTGTGCCTGTTTGTGCCACCGGTTTTTGAATGAAACATGAACATCGAGAAAATTTGTGTGCAATATCGCGGCATTGATAGTTGTTCAATGGCGGTCTATTAAATCAAAACAACGCGCTTTTACATTACAATTAGTCTAGGGTTTACATTAGCAGGTCAAGAACGCTTGAACTGATACTGATTTCTGGACACTTAGGCAAGGTTTTAGGGCTGAACTAAGGGCAAACGCCGGCTTCACTTATCGCGGTAAGGTTCAGCGGCCGCTGCCACTCCAGCATTTTTTTAAAACCTCCTTGGGGCCCGGGCACCCGACTGTGTCGAACGCCGAAGTCCGTCTCTCTTCTTCGCTCCTCTTCTCACCTCTGCCTCGTGCTCTTGCGCTCGCGCAACCTTGCGCGTGCTGCCAATTCGTCGTCGTCGTCGGCGGCGTCTTTTTTTTGCCAGCTCCTCTAGGGCACCGAGCACTGGCCCATATTTTAGCGCGCACATGACAATGTATTCGCTGCTTCCTCGGCTATACACGAGACACGTGGTAGCACCTGCCACTCTGCTTTCTTTAGATGACTTGTGTGCTTGAAGCGCTCTAATTGCTTATACCACCAAGTGAAACAAAAATTAAGTTCCTATCTTTGGTGGCAGCGAATTTACACGAGCACTTCATGTGCTGTTGAATGGCATTTACTCTTTTGTTGTATTTTATAGCCGTGTTAACTGGTTGCAAACATGAACAGACTCTAGCACTCTAAGCGCCGACGATATCGATAGTTAAAAATTTTCATGCCTTCAATAAATGGCCCCGCATGGAATGTTGTCTGGGACCCTATTGGTAATGCCAAGCTGAAAAGGAAGGACGTGCCGCTCTATCCATCTCCCTGGAAAAAGGGTTCAGCTAATACTGTAACTGCACAGGAATATGCACGCCTTTTTTTCACAGTAGGGACGGAATGCCTGTAAAAGTTCCACACTATCCCGTAAGCACTGTGCAGTGAAGCTTCCTTTATGACTGTGCCTAGTGTTGCCCGCAAGCAACGAAGCTGTATTTCAGTAACACGTAGCAATTTTTGTGCTTTCAGAGTATTCTTTGTTCTTGCCTGTAAGTGAAGCTATGACAGAAATAAATGCTCTCTTTGAATTTTTGTTGCCTAGTCAATGAAAGGATGTGGATGATTAGTGGTTGTACACAAGAATGGGACTCGCTTGTCCATATGAGTGCCACAGCTGGCCTTATACAAGAGTCTTAATCGCGGCCCAATCTCTACCACTACGCTTCATCACCTCTGAAGCACTGTTGACACAATAATTTTGACTGAGTGAGTCTCTAACTGGAAAAACCTTAATAAGAAGACTTACATATAGTGAACTCCATTCAATGCACTTCAATTCCTATTGCATTTTTTTAACGACAAATAATGAAGAAAACCCGAACAAAAACAGAAACTATGTTCACGTGACAGGTATTTAGGCATCTTTTAAAGTACACAGGTCACCCTTCTATGCTGCCTTCGGTAGTTTAGCGATGGTTGATGCTTAAAGCTCCAGAAGGAGGCACCTGTGAATATTGGGAACTTTGGATAATACCCCTGTCACACGAAGCAACTTCAGTGCACTTTGAGCGAGTGCGCTTACGCTCATAGAATGCACTTGCGCTCACGCGCAGCTACACGAGAAAGTGTGCTTTGCAAATGTGCATTCCCGTAGCGGACGTGGCCGCCAACTGCCCGAGGGTGAGAATAGCGAGGTTTTTTTGATGAAATATGGTTTGTCTTTATTTATTTATTTATTTATTTATTTAAAGACTACTGCAGGCCCAAAAATAGGCCCAGGCAGGGGGCAAATGTACAAAGAAATGCAATTAGTCAACACGAAGCAACATTTTGAAGTGTCGAGATTACATAGAGCGAGAAATAGCTGCAATAAATATAAAACAAAAGCAAACCCGAAAAGGAGGAAGGAACAAACCATGTAATTATGATGAACTAGCAATGCGATGTGTAAACAGCAAAATAATGCAACACAGTGAAATAAATGCAAATTTCAGACACACTTGAAATTATGGCCACGTTGACAAGATTGTGTCATACGTTCAGTTACCCACATACACGTGAAAAAAAAGAAGAAATAAAACAATTTTATGTCACTGCAGTAGCTTATTAGACTATGGATAAGAGAACATGATAATCAATGAAGGTACCAAAAATAATAAATGAATCGCAGTAAGGTCAAACAGTTACACGCTCTAAGAAATCAATGTTAGACAAATCTGAAAAGGGTAGGTTGTTCCAATCTGTTATGGCGCGTGAAAAGAAGGAATATTTGAAAAGATTAGTTCTTGTCTGATAAGGTGTTAAAGAGTCAGCGTGTCGATCACGTGTTCTACGAGCTGTAAGGGGTTTTAAATAATGGCACATCCACTTCTGCCTCACTCCTGCCTCTGCCTTTAATACGTAGCAACATTTCTAATAACGAAAACAATGTGTTAAATACATTACGCCATTCTGTAGACGCTATTCTGCAAAAAACTTGTGGCCAAGTTAAAAATGAACAGTATATATAGTACGTGGGGCCATTTAGACACGTTGTCGCCTCTTCGAATTCTGGCGGCTAGCACGTTTAAGCGTCTGATGACCTCCCTTAGTTGGCGCTCCTAAAAAACTTGACGCAACGGTTCTCTACAAGCTTGTTCACTACATAATATGCGTACATGGAAGTACTGTCCTGAAAGGGGCATGAGGCTTGGGAAAATACGACGCACATTCAGGAAATATTGCGGCAACAAAAGCAGGGCACTTGCGTGACACCGGCATTGACACATCGAGCACATTGTTTATTCTTGGGTCTGCACCAGACGTCGCCCGCCCCATGCAGGACGCGGGCAACGCTCTGAACACACCTGCGCAAACGCAAATGTGTGCGTCAGTCTCATGGTAACAGGAAAAAAAAAAGACTTTGCTTGCGGTTCACACACGTTTCAGCAATTGTCACGAGGTCCATGCTCTTTTCATTTTTAACCAGTGTCCCTACAGCATAAAAGCAAACATCTTGCGTGCAGATAAGAATCACAAGATCCACCATTGAAAACATTAAAATAATGACTTACCTTTATGTAGGCTATTGGCACTAAATCCTTCAAGTGATCGCGCGGAAGCACTTCTGCCTCATGTTTTTGTCTTTTGGGAAGGATAATATCTGCATTCTTTTATTCCCGGCGTAATTCCCGCGATATCCACTAATGAAACACTTTTTTCGGCATAGTCACAGTGTCAATTTCGGCTCGATTATCATAAAATCACACCGATAACATGCAGAACCACGTGCAACGTCCCTTCAGCAACTAAGCATAGACGCGCGCTTGACGGCCCCTGAGCAAGAGAATGCGACGGATGACACTTCGGTCGGCCGGCGCGTAGTGATACATTCTAGGGCGCAGGCCTGGAAAGTTTTAAAGACGATAGTCTCTCTTGGGATACTTGAACGCAGGAATTTTGGTCTGGCTTTCATCTTTGTCTGTCACACGATTAAGCCACCTGGCCAAAGTTTCAGCACTTGCCTAACACCCAGCCATCTTGAACTTGTAGCTGCGTTCATTCGTGTGAACAATGTCAATCAAAACGGAAATATTAAGAAATATCTGACGCGCAACATCAATGCGTATTAGGTTGTGTCTTCCTTTTTTAGAAAATACAGAGATACGTAATTCTAAAGACCCTAGTGTTTCTTAGGCTGCGCTAAAAAAGCGACGCTATGCTCGAAAAAGACCTCTGCCGATGATTCGGTGCAGCCACCTGGTAGTTGCCCAGCGATTCGGCACAAGCTCATGTTTCCCGACGGCGCTGCCAGATGGCGTCCATATCTGACTCAGCGTAGTACGGCCGGCAGAAGACTATCGTCTTTAGACTACATTCGCAGCGTCGCACGCAGATATATGGCGAATTTTTCTAGGCGGCAGTTGTCAACCCCATTTCTGCAAAAACCCAATGATGACATCGTTCATAACGTCATATGTGCGGCGGCGACAGCGTGTGTGAATGCTTTTATACTATCCTTGAAATAATCAAAGTATTCGGCTAACTGTGTTACATTGTTCCGGACGCCTCATTGATACACAATGGGTTCACAGAGACAGGTGACAGTGGGAAAACATCGCGGAGTGGCGACAAAACACAGCAGATAGCAGCCAACAATGGCCGGAATTTAACTAGTTTCGGTTTCTGGCGGACATGGCGGATGACACCTACAAGGATGTGGAGGCGCTGTATATTTTAAATATCCCCTACCAGGACAACTTTCCAACCTATGCCTTCCCATGTTTGTGTCAGCGGCTGTGATAGAGCAGATACCATAGCCAACGAAGAACTTTCGAGGCAATTCGCGATAAGAGCTCCAGTTAATGAGGTATTACCAAAACAAACACTTTGAGAAGATTTCCGCTCTTCATGGAAGCCGCCACACCAGCCTTGTGTGACAAGAGCCGCGGTGGGTCAACGCCGCTGCACAGAGTTAGATCGGGGTCAGCATACCCTTCTGCATGATATTTGAAAGTGAGGGGCGCTGCTTCGCTGTTGTGTACGGAATGTGATAAACTACGAGGCAATGAACAATTCATCTGGTCCTGCAAGCGCTTTTGCCCTGAAAGGAGCTCATTCATGGAGAACATAAAAATAGAATGTACCCCCACGCGTGTAGCGGACAGATTATATATTGACACGTGGGGTTGTTTTCGTTTGTTCAAAAGAGAACATCGTTATCACCTTCCCATGAATCGCACACTTGCTGTGATTGTTTGCGGGGAGCGCCGTTATCACTTTCTGTTACGCGCCGCGCAGGCCGCGTTTATTTTGCATGTCACTTCGGGAACCTTGTCGATCATTCATGAAACTTGGCTTGCCTGGCGCGTACATTTCAGTGACTTCTCGAATTCCAGAAATAAAGCAAGAACGCGTTATCACGCGTGTATAAAAGCCGACGCATTACGACGTGTCGTTCCTTTCGGGCCAACTCAAAGCTTGAGCTAAGGGGGAATGAAGAGCAATGCCATTCGTTTCTCACACTAGCCATGCCGCAATCACAAGTACTGTGTAATACGGTGGGTGCTGTGCAGAGGTGAAAGTATTTGTGAAGTATAACGAACGTCTAGGACCGCATGAATTTCAGACTAGGTTGAACATGAATCCACATTTATTATAGATAATCAATAGGGGGCAAGTCCCGTGTTTCCTTGGTATTTGAATCCCATCGGAAGAGTTCCCCGTTCCCGGAAACATAAATATATAGGCGGGTGAACTTCCTTCAAAACGGCACACTTGCAGTTTGGCCAGCATTGTTTTCCCACCTTGCCTTCTGTGCACTGCGAGAAGAAAATAACAAAAACACAACGAAGAATACACATCTATGCAATGACCACGCTAGCCAACGATCAGCTTTACACAAGTTATTGCTCAAGCAAGCGACCTCCTGTAGAAGGAATAGTTATGACGCCAAGCGACCGGACACAAACAAGCCAGAACACACACTGACGCCAACTTCCAACTGTTTATTCGCAAGAACCATCCCTGGAATTTACAGAGGTTGCTGGGCAACACGATCTTTTGCAGATATGTGCAGTCAAAATATGGGCGAAGAGTACCGCAAAGAAGCACCTTAAACCAAAGGACGGACTTAGTCGATAAGATCAGTGAATAAAGAAGTTATTCTAAACGTGTGAGCCAAATCTTATTGAGCTGCGTGCAGCACGGAATTTTTCATGTAGTTTCAATCACAGCGGTAATTTACCTGCTCTTCTTTCTAAGAAATGCGACTAGGTCGCCGACTACTTTGCTCGGGGCAGATATAGCATTGGCTGAACTTACTAAAACGCAAAAAGTATTCGTTTTACATTGAAAAATAAAGGCTGTCTTAGTACATGTCTTTAAGACCGAAGTGAGCGAAGCAACGTAGTTGGTGGTGCCAGTTACGTTAATTGTTTAAAGAAGAGCAGGCAGTGTCTGGGTCGGTGCTTCTAGTGATGTCAATTGTTGAAACAAGAGCAGGCGAGTTTCTGCTGTACTAAAAAAATGCTTTCGAATGAGGTGAAATGTTGAGGCCAGTGTGCTGAGCGATGTGAGCGCACGTTAAAGATCCCCAGGTGGTCGAAATTTCCGGAGACCTCCACTACGGGGTCTCACATGATCAGAACTCTTTCGGGACATTAAACCCCACAAATCAAATCAAAAACAAGACTGCCAATCCAATGTTCCTTGCACCACAATAATATTTGCTCACACGTTTAAAAAACGTTAATGACTGATTGGTACTGTTTGCTCAGTGTATTCACAGTCTTGCAGAGTGCCTTTCATACTGAGTACACCCAGAGAGCACGCAAGCACGCTCGAATAATAGGCTCACCCTCAAAGTATTGGCCGTGTGTGTCACGCTATTTTTACATGCTGATTATGGGAATGCATAAAAAATAAACGACGAATGAGTAACCTGAGTAGTATAACGTTCACGAACGACATAATATTGAGGCAGTGGTAGCATCAGCATGTTCATCAAGTTTTCGGGGGGACGGCCCGAACACAGCGCCTTTGCCTCAGGCCGGCTGTTCTATTATGACTTCTTCCTTCTCTTCCTCTGCTTCGCTGCGCATCTAGTGCGAACGTCCAAGCTCCGGCGGAGCTCACTGACCTTCGTATGTATGTACATACAACCCTGGGAGTGTTAGATATTATGTGCATATACTATACCCAATAAAATAGGCGGAGACTACCGCCTTCGTAGCGCAGCAGTACAGCATCGGACGCGTTATCCGAAGGTCGTGGGATCGGTTCCCACCGAGGGCATGTTTTTCTTTTCGTCCGCTTTAATTCCTTTCTACTTACTTCGCAATTGTAATGCTATCATTAACAACCTCAGTAACTTCCCCGATGTTTACCTAGGCTTCATGGTTTGTTGGTTCAATAAATTATATAAATATATCTAGCGGTTGCCAGTAGGGGTCTTCCGAACGGGGCCGTACAAGTATATGCCAACGACTTCGAAAGGCGATGCCGGGCAAGGAAGATGCTGCAAGAGGCCCGAAGGAGCAGTAGTTGGGCGCTTGCGGCTCTCACAACGGAGACAGGATGCGACGTACTTGGAAACGGCTGTGGAGAGGCAGGCCAGGAACAGCGACTTCGGATTCTGTCGTAAGTCTTGTGGTAGCCTAGATGACCTGCCGTCGGATCATCGTGAAAAGCTGCGAGCACCTCCCGTTGCAAGGAACGAGGTACGACGGGGACCCATTTGTTACCATCGACATGAGAAATGTAGCGTTGTAAAGCCCCATCGTGAAGCCTGAGCTGTGTATGTTGTCGACGAAGTGTGGCGTTGGGAGGTAAAGAAGAACCTTTTAGACGTCCTACAATGCTTCTGCAGTAGGGGTCAACACGTTGGTGAGACACAAGAAGAGATGACCGTACTGGCTTCAGCCAATCGAGCGTCGCACTGGGTGAAGCCGACGAAGGGGACGTGTGCTGTACTTTAGTATGGAGAGTCGATGGTTGTTCGATGGGAGAAAATGTACAAGTGAAGATGGGCAGAGATGAAGAAGAGCCAGTCGTATGTTGAGCTGACAATATATATATATATATATATATATATATATATATATATATATATATATATCAGTCATGATGGTGATTAGGCCGGAGGCGTGACGACAGAGATGAGTAGTAGACCTCGGAATTGGCAACAAAAATGCGGAAAGCGTTTAGTCAACGTTTCAGCCGGAGACCGGAGGCCGGTCTCCGGCTGAAACGTTGAATAAACGCTTTCCGCATTTTTGTTGCCAATTGCGAGGGTCTACTACTCATTACTCATCTCTCTCTCTCTCTCTCTCTATATATATATATATATATATATATATATATATATATATATATATATATATATATATATATATATATATATATATATATACACATACATACATACATATATGGTGCATGCAGCAGATCACAGGAAGCACGCAGTAGAGGAAAGTTCATTTTCAGCATTTCTGTATTGTATTGCACGTTGCAGGACATTATGATTTCTTCCTGTAAAGGGTACAATGTCCATAACAGCCATGTATTTTAAATTTCGTTCCTCAAAACACAGTTGCGGAATAGTTTTGTATGAAATAATGGCCTGATTTTCTTTTCCTTTGCAGGAATACATGCGGTTTAATCGGTTGCATGGGTAACCTGATCCAGCGCACCAACTGCGTTCTACTACGGCCCGACTGCGGTTCTACATGGAAAGCATTTCCGCGACGGTGGTTTCAGCGTGTCACATGATGCCAGTATGCTGCACTCATCAACTGCACTGAGCCTGGATACTACAACTAGTTTCTGATGGCTGTGATTTTGAACTAGTTACTCGTTTGCTTGAGCTTGCGCGCTCAAAGAAGTTGGCGATTGGAAGTGTTTGTTTAATGACTAGATGTAGTGTAAGATTTTTTAAAATGTGAAACAGGATACAATTCGGAGACTGTCAGCTTGCTCCTCCATTGCTGGTTATTTGAAGTGCTTTGTAGGAGTAGCTTCATGTGCTATGCCAAAATATTTGTTACGGTTTGGAAATGATACTTCCAGTCTGATAGCCGTTCATGTCAGATTTGCACAGATGTGCCTAATACAGTGCTTTGTAGAGAGCCGTGTTTTGTATTTTGTATATGAATAAGTGAGATATTTGGTTTTTTCCGTCGCCCCAACGTTGTCTCTAGTGTATTCGATTGAAAGCATGTGAGTATGTAGCTTCAACATGAAAGTGAGGTTGCTTCATTGCTTCGATGTAACGTTGCTCGCTGTGAGCGATTGCACACTGCATTGTGATGTTGCTCATTATACCAATTTTCAATATTTCATGTGCTACTTTCTTTGAAGGTCGCTTTGATCAATATTCATTGCAACTTGACTGATGCTTTTGGTTCTCTCTTAAACCTTGCCCCGCTACGTCAGCTTATGTCCTAGGTTAATTTTCGCTTTCGTATCTGAGCCGTTTTTGAGTTCTTTTGTTTATATTTATTGATTTTATATGGTGAAGATACTGCATAACATGATTGATAGCAGCAATCACACGGTCGTCCATTGTGCTGTCTGTGCTCATATAACAGGATGCGCTGCTCTTATGCTTAGAAGCGCATAGTCGTTTGGCTGTTAATTATTGTGTGACTACTAGTCCTCTTTCTGTAAGCCTCTAGTCGTTAAGTTTCAAATATATGTAAATTATTTGTTCTGCTGTTCCTTTGGAATAACTGTGGATTTATTTTCCTCGCATTTCTTATTTCCTTTTTTTAAGCTTGCACAAGTTAGTTCCTGAACAAAGTTTTGATGTAGCAATCTTTTGCTTTCATGATCATTGGCACACTCATGTCTTTCCTAGGCCGCTTGCCCAGAAATTGTCTATCCTTCCCTTAGAAAGATATGCCATTACCATTTTCGATATATTTGCTTCATACTGTACAAAGTACATGCTATATATATATTTTGTATACATGACAACTAATTGTGACTTAAATTCTAAGACTGATGACGCCTTGACAGACTTACTGCACTATTATTGCTCTGTCTTACTCGATGCTGACGCTTTGACCCACCAGAAAAAAAAAACGAGTTCCAGGCAAGTGCGACGCCAGGACTCCTTTCTAGGACGTAACTACGACAGCATTCAGCTGGCACTACGCCCCACTCTGCATCACCGAAAAGCTTATGGCGCAGCTGGTAACATAGCAAAGTTCAGCCACTACCATGAGGCAGGAACGGCGTCCGCGGATCTGGGGTGCCCCCAAAATAATGATCCCGCTGACACCTTCAGAACCACAGCGTTAACGCCTTAGGGGTCCATAAATACCTTGAGGACATTTTTACACCTAAGGCGTTAGCTCTAAGGCCAGATTTTCATTTATATATTCTGAGGGTGGCAACCAGACCAAAATTTTCGTCGGGGCGCCGCGTTCTCGGGCACGATTCCTGCTTCTTTCAGATTACGGCTAGTATTTCAGGAACAGCTTTTTGGTGACGTGTTTGGTAAATCTTTAAATGGATTCTGAATTCCCAGAAAATAGAATTATTAGTCTCCTCTAAGCAGCAGAAAATACCAAAGGTTTCAAGAAGCTTCGAAGACGGTTGCGAGACGTTATATATATGTGCAACAGGCCGGATATTAGAGGAGATATACGCTGTATCCTAGAGTAACGCTTCTTACGCGTGCCGTCTCTACGACGTCCTTAACATCTCGGATATCCGTTTCGGAGACGTCACTATTCTTTTGTATGCTACCTGGGAGGGTGGAAATTTCCCTATGGCCCATATGATGGATACACTCTCTCTCTCTTGAGGGAAGAGTTGGCTTCGGCTTTGTTGAGTGCACGGCTGGCGTAGGCAATGACGTACTAGTCAAATTCTGGCTCACGTTGGGCAAGCACAGCGCCAAGACCGACACCACTAGCCTCCTTGTGAATTTCATGCAAGGTGCGTGGGTCAAAATGTCGTAGTATCGCAGGTGACATAACAAGGCAGCTGAGTGTGGCGAACAGTTCGTCGCATTTCGGTGACCATGCCGAAAGGTCGGAACTCTCACGGAGGAGGTCCGTCAAAGGGGCTATAATGGAGGGAAAGTTGCGGATGAAACAACGAAAATAAGAGCAAAGGCCGATGAAATTGCGACGGTCCTTTAGCGTCTGCGAAGCTCCTACAACGTTATCGAAGTTCCTGCAAAGTTCTTGCGAAGTTTATCGTCTGCGAAGTTCCTTTCACATAGGCGTCGTGTCCGGAAGAATGCTATCGCGGGAGACAACATAGCCTAGGATAAGAAGCAGTCGAACTCCAAAGGGACATTCCTTAGATTGAGCTGTAGGGCTGCGGAGCTGACGCACGGCAGCAGTGTGTCCAGGCGTTGGGATGTCACGTACAAATAAAACGATATCTTTCAGGTAGCACATGCACTTCTGCCATTTAATGCCAAGGAGGACATTGCCTATCATGAGCTCGAAAGGGGCAAGTGCATTGCGGAGTCCGAGAGGCATCGCTGAATTCTTATAAGTCATCAGGAGTGATAAAACAAGATTGGGACGATCAGCCTCAGCTATCGGTACCTGCCAGTAACATGAACGCTGATCTGAGGACGAGAAGGGCTCTGCGCCTAGAAAGGTGTCGAGGTTGTTGTCTATCCGGAGCAACGGGTAAACATCTTTGTGTGTGATCTTGTTCAACTGACGGTAGTCAATGCAAAAACGTATTGAGCCATCTTTGTTCTCTATAAGAGCAACCGGTGAAGCTCATTGGCTGTTGGATGGCTCGGTAACACCTCGCTTAATCATGTCGTCAACTTGTCCGGCGATGATGCAGCACGCAGATGCTAACACGCGGTATGGACGCTGACGTAAAGAAGCGTGTAGACCCGTGTCAATGCGGTGAGCTATGGCTGTATCGCGTCCCATAGAGAGCTGGTGGTGACCGAAGCTGGTGTTGGAGCATTCTACTAGAGGGATCATCTTGGCGTGCCGCATCGGTTGTGGTATATGCATCGCAGGTTGTCGTATATGCGTCGACAAAGTGCCTCGGTAAATGATGACAGAGGCGTTGACGCGTCACCATCAGTGGTGTCACTTGTAAAGGATTTCGGGTTATCAGCAATGACACATGACGAGGACGGATCAAATTCATCAGCACTGCCAACGCACTCTCTCTGCAGTAAAGCGGATGGGCAGGGAAACGGATTTGAAACATTTATTGCACTAGAATATTCTTGAATTGGAAGTACGGCGAATACAATAAGGACACACTTGCTGCGGATGGCTGTTACAGAGGCATAAAGAGAAAGGTTCATTCGCAGGAAAGCTGTACCAAAGCGGAGGAGAAAGAGGGTATCGCGGTGTCGGCGGCAACGAACAAGTAATGACGACGAGTCGCCTGAAGTAGAATCAAATAACGGTGACCACTCGACTTTGAGGCGAGCACAGTGGATGATGGCTTGATGAGTGTGGAGGAAGTCCCAGCCCAGAATGATATTGCGTGAACACTTCGGTAGCCCTACAAACTCGATGCTATGCCGAACGTCTTCAACAACCCGCGCTCAGTGCGCAGCGAACGGTCGTATGTGTTGCGCACTGGCAGTGCTTCATACAAAATACTAAGAGGTGTCGCGACTTTTGGGAGTTTGCTGAAATGTTCGTGAGTCATTAGCGACGCTGCGGCTCCAATGTCAAAATATGCGAGAACAGACACACCTTCAACAGAAACAGCAACATTACATGGCGTAAAATAAGGTCTTGAATCGTTTGTAAGATGCACACTTCTTGCCTCCGGAATTACGGCTGCTAGTTTTTTTCAGCTGCAGGTTGCGGGCGCCGCACCAGTGGCCCGTAAAGAGAATGGCCTCGTGGTGATGGCGGCCGGCGTGCGTGGAAATTACGGCGAGTTGAGGAGTTGGGGTCTGCATTGGGACGTATATTATGCCGTTTGAGGTTCGGAGCAAAATCGTAGGTCGTCGGTCGCACACCGTCTTGCGGGAAGAACTCACGTCGTGTGCAAGGTCACGCTACGTGAGCCGGGAAACCACATGAATGGTACATTGGGCAGTTGTCTTGGGTGCACCACGGGCTTTCAAACAACTTCTCAAAAAATACTTCTTTCTATTGCGGCCATGAGGCGCCACATAGAGGGGACTCTACCCCTCCGACAGTGAAGCAGACGGGAGAGCTAACGGGGAAAGAATAGGAAAGAGTCGATGGAGAGGGTGGCGAACACCCGGATGGGACATATCCGACTAGCACTGAAAAAATAGAGGCGCTGCTCTGTCCTTCTACTGGCTCCCCTCACATATTGGGATAGCTGGCAATGCAGCGGGAGACGCCGCCACCAAAGCAGCCCACTGAGTACCTCAGTCACCACTGCCGGGGAAGCGGCCGACTTCAGCAGACAGCGGCTGCTGAATTCAAGGCGGCGGAAGCCTTGACTTCAGCAGTTGCTGTCTGAAGCGCCAACTTCTGCTGTTTATCCACCCGGAGAAGCTGGCATTTATCGACCCGGACAGGCTGTTTATCCACCCGGACAAGTTGCCGCTTCGGGCCGTAGACGCTGTCTGAAGCAGCAACTTCTGCTGTTTGTCCACCCGGACAAGCTCCACCTCTCAACCTCTCAAGGTTGAGAGGTGGAGCACATCACCACCTCTCAAGGAGAATGGCCTGGGGGGGAGGGACGGGTGGCTGCTACTACGCCTGTGGACCGGCAGCACCTGGCCATGCGGCGAGGATGCGCCCCAAGGGCCGCCGCACTTCGGCCTGCAACAGATGAAGTGGTGACTAGGTGCTGGAGTACATCATTTGCTGTTGGCCTTCGCTTGCTGCCGAACGACGCCGACTGGTCCGCTGGTACAAGCTTCTGCGTCTCCCAAGTGCACCAGCGGATGATATCCTCCTTCCCGCACGATAGCCACTGCAAGCTTTGCGGGCTTTCCTTGAGTTTACCTGTGCCAGGATGGATTATACTTTCGTGTAGCTGCTGAAGTCACTCTTCTCCCGCTATCTCTTTCATGTTCCTTCACCCTTGTCCCGAAGGTGCTTAGCCGTGTCCCCAGTATGGCAGAAGCGTATTTTCTCTCAAAAGAACATATATATATATATATATATATATATATATATATATATATATATATATATATATATATATATATATATATCCACCCGGACCAGCTGGCATTTATCGACCCGGAAAGGCTGTTTATTGCGGCCCGAAGCGGCAACTTCTGCTTCAGACAGCGTCAGATGATGGATGATGCTGATGGAATCAGATCGATTTTAAAAGCTTATGAAGAGTCGCAGTTTGATAAATTTGTTGACTGTTATACCCTCCGCACACTTCTGAAGTTGATTCTCGAATTCAACAACTTTGAGTTCGATGGCGCTCACTACGTGCAAGTGAGCGGAACGTTAATGGGAACGAGAATTGGCCCTAATTATGCCAATATCTTTATGGCAATACTCGAAGAAGAATTTCTGAGTTCTCGCAACTTAAAGCCACTGTACTATAAACGTTACATAGATGATATCTTTTTAATTTGGCATCACGGAGAAACCGATCTATTACAATTCATCACCGACTTCAATTCTGCTCATCCGACTATTTCTTTTTCTCATCAATACTCTAGGTAGAGCGTAAACTTCTTGGATGTGACCGTGTCGCTTTCGAAAAACAAGTTGGTTGGCAACCTTTATAGGAAACCAACGGATACTAATCAATACTTACATTTTCACAGTAGTCATGTGCGGCACTGCAAGACGGGCATCCCGTACAGTCAAGCACATCGATTTAAACGCATATGTTCAAACAAAGATTTCGATCATAACTGTGCACAAATGAAAAAGGTCCTCCTCAAACAGAAATACCCGGAAAAAATAATTGACGGTGCTATAACTCGCGCCGACATGCGACGACATGATTCTTAAAAATCAGTCATGAAGCAGGGAACACAAGACTAACCTAATATTTACTTACTCTGCATCGCTGCCAAAGGTGTCAGCTATTCTTAGAAAACATCATTAACATTCTTACTCAAAGTGATCGCCTCGAACGCATAATCGTGGAACCGCCTCGTGTCGTGTACAGACGAAACACTAATTTACGTGACATCTTAACTAAATCAACTTTAAATCCACGTCGTGGCATTGGCGGCTGGCCGTGTAATAAGCCACGTTGCCAGGTCTGCCCATACATTAGAACTACACAAAAAGCAACAAGCACCGCGTCCAACTTTTTTGTACAAATTAAAGGAAACTTCACTTGTGACACGGCTAATGTTTTTTACCTCCTTGTGTGCACTAAATGTAATCAACAATATATTGGTCAGACAGAAACAGCTTTCCGAATACGGTTTAATAATCACAAGTCACACGCCAAAAATTCCTTGAATCTGCCCCTGTCTAAGCACGTGCACCTTCCCGGCCATTCATTTAGCGACCTTAAGGCAATGATACTGGAATCGGGCTTTCGGACGCACCACGACCGCGAGGTTCGTGAGTCCTACCTCATTTATAAGTTCAAAGCCGCTACCTCGGGCATTAATGAAAACACGGGTAAACTCACATGTTTCCCGAGTGTCTAGGGCATTGCCATTATGATGAAGCCATTTCAAACAACTACAATGCGTTCTTTCACACTTAACTTTTTTTTTTATATCTGTCATTTTATTTCCATTTTTCTTCCTTCATGGTTTATATTTTTTCATTGCAACATATTCCAGCCATTTGTCAATAAATCAGTTTTTGTTGTTGTTTTTCTATCCTTTTTTGTCCTTTCTGCTGTGGTGATTGCCATTTTTACAATGTAGAGTGGCTTTATAGCTGCGTTACGTACAGGTAGTAGAATCCCTCGGGGTTGCAAGTGTGCCGCCTTGCTGTTAATTGAGAGACTGCGGGGTCGCTTCGTGACTCGCCGCAGCTGATCACGTGTTCTGTCCAGGAAGACTTCATAGCCATTCGCTGTACAGACGTACGCCTTTGTAGCCGCACTCTCTCCCCTTCCTGTACCCTTAAAAGGAGGGTGCTCTGCAACACCTTTTTACTATAATGAAGGTGGTCCACCGGCCGCAACGTCAGTAAATTTATATTCTTTTTGTTAATCGTGTGAATCTCTTCTTTTGAATATATATATATATATATATATATATATATACTTCAAAGATAAATCCTTGGCAGCAGGTCAATTATAGAATCAAAGGGTCACGTTGAAAAAACATAACATTTATTACGACGTTTCGGCCGCGAGACCGGCCTTTCTCAAGCTTCTACTACAAATGGTACGCACAAAGTCTACATGACAGTAACGGGGAAAAGAAAGGGAGGGAGCATGGCTGAAGTTGAAAGGGGGAAAAGACGAAAGGAAGAAAAGGGGGAGGGGGGCGGTGTATGGAAGAGTGGTGGCGGCCTTGAAAGCCCAAAGATAAAATTAAAACCACGTGTTTGACGTATACCGAAGTAGAAGTTAAATGAGGGAAGGTGGAGAAGGAGCGGTTTCGGCGCCGCCGCTTTGAGTCACGGGAGCCGTGCATGTAGCCATCAGCTCTCTCCTCAGGGCACAACACGCAGCTCCAAGAAGCGCGACGCATGGAGGGCTAAAGAAAGCCAGATGTAGAAAAACTGAGAGCTGTGGCGGCCTGTAGCAACAGGAAAACTGCCTTGGGAAGTTAGAAGATAAAGGAGATACGGGGTGAGATAAAAGAAAGAAGGAGAAAAAGGAGTAGAAAAAGAACGAAAGAAATAAAAGGAAGGGGAGGGGGCGGTGGGCGCGTGGACGCCTGTGTGAGGTGGAGCACAGAAACATTTGCAATACGATGACAGTAAGGTGCACAGTCACAAATACAAACAAAACGGGCTCAGCTGAACAGCCAATACGGATAAAAGCGCGCAATAGAAATATACAGTAACAGGAGAAACAGAATACCATTGCGCAATGGTATTCTGTTTCTCCTGTTACTGTATATTTCTATTGCGCGCTTTTATCCGTATTGGCTGTTCAGCTGAGCCCGTTTTGTTTGTATTTGTGACTGTGCACCTTACTGTCATCGTATTGCAAATGTTTCTGTGCTCCACCTCACACAGGCGTCCACGCGCCCACCGCCCCCTCCCCTTCCTTTTATTTCTTTCGTTCTTTTTCTACTCCTTTTTCTCCTTCTTTCTTTTATCTCACCCCGTATCTCCTTTATCTTCTAACTTCCCAAGGCAGTTTTCCTGTTGCTACAGGCCGCCACAGCTCTCAGTTTTTCTACATCTGGCTTTCTTTAGCCCTCCATGCGTCGCGCTTCTTGGAGCTGCGTGTTGTGCCCTGAGGAGAGAGCTGATGGCTACATGCACGGCTCCCGTGACTCAAAGCGGCGGCGCCGAAACCGCTCCTTCTCCACCTTCCCTCATTTAACTTCTACTTCGGTATACGTCAAACACGTGGTTTTAATTTTATCTTTGGGCTTTCAAGGCCGCCACCACTCTTCCATACACCGCCCCCCTCCCCCTTTTCTTCCTTTCGTCTTTTCCCCCTTTCAACTTCAGCCATGCTCCCTCCCTTTCTTTTCCCCGTTACTGTCATGTAGACTTTGTGCGTACCATTTGTAGTAGAAGCTTGAGAAAGGCCGGTCTCGCGGCCGAAACGTCGTAATAAATGTTATGTTTTTTCAACGTGACCCTTTGATTCTATATATATATATATATATATATATATATATATATATATATATATATATATATATATATATATATATTGTAAAGAAGAGAGACGTAGACACAGCGCCTTAGCTGCAGGCCGGCTGTTCTATTCTGCCCTTCGTCTTTCTCTGCTTCGCTTGCCCTGCGCTCCTCCAGCGCGAGCGTCTTCGGCACGGCGAGCTCTCTGTTTTTATACATCACACTCGGCCACGACTGCGAGTGACAGTAACGGGCGAAACTGTCTCTGGAGGGCGGCACTGACTGTGTCGCGCTGGACGGTTTCGATGTGTCCCCGACTTGGCTTTGAGAGCTGCGAAGACAGCCTCTGGTGGCCGGGACTGACTGTCCCGTGGCGGGCGGTCCCGGAAGCGCCGAGCACTCACTCGGAAACTTGCTAGCAATGGCTCCGGCGGGCGACATTGACTGTGTCGACGTGGTCGTTCTTGTCCACAAGGCAGCAAGCCCTGTCGAGCTGCCAAACCAAGTTCGGGTGGGCGACACTGGCTGGCTCGTGGTGGTCGCTGCAGGGTTCGGCCACGCTGTGATTTAACGGGGTGACCTCCTAAAGACAGAAGCGGGCGGCAGTGGCTGCTAAGGCGCAGCTTTGCAGGCCCTTCACGCGTGCCTTGTCCATCCCTTGAGAGCGATGTAGCACTTTCCTGAAAGTGGGCTGGACCAGACGGCATAGTATTGTAACCGAGATCATGTTTAGTCACCGGTTTTTTCGGTAACGTTGCTGCCAAGATCTCGCACTCGAGCGTTCCGCATCTTGCACAGGTTTTGAAGTGTGTGTGAGGCACAGTACCGCACAATGCACTTCGGCGCAAGTCAGAAGAACTGAAGTCGGTGTAGGAGTAATCGAGAGGTTTTGGCTGCACTGGCACGTCTACTAGAATCGCCGTGTTGGTCAGCGCGGCTTCTCTGAATCCTCTCTCTTTGAGTACAGAGACCGAAACCACGTCGTCGGCAGGAAGGATATTCTGTACGGACAAGTCATCGACAATAATGATCTCCTCAGCGCCGAGGTTTGGCCCGTGAGTACCTTGTGCTTGAAGTAGCCTGGTGTCAGTGTGGCTCTCGGTGTCGATGGGCAGTGATGGTGCCTGAAGCCGCGGAGCATTCAGCCCTTCAGAAGCCGGAGCATCCATGTCCTCAAACACTGGTAGGCTCGGCGACCGCATCTCCGTTTGCTCTGGGTTGAAAATGCTGTGCGCTGTTGGCAGTGCTGCCCCAATGCCAGTCACCAATGCAGAATCCGAGGCGCACACAGGTGTACAAGACTGGGTGTTGGCGTCTGTAACAAGGCAGTCAGCGATGGACTCCGTCGAGGGGCTGCCGGGCGCACCTCCGGCGTCATCGCGGTGTTCCTCGCGAGCCTCGTCCAAGTTCGAAAGATGGGTGGCACGGCCGCAGGCACGGGGAAGCGGGCCGAAAGCAACTAAGAACTTTGAGGTCCATTCCGGCCAGGACGTCTGCCACACGCCTTGGTAGTGATGCCAGGCCACGGCACGTTCTCCAAGGTGACTGAGGGCTACCTGCAATTTTTGCTGGTCTGACCAGCCATATCGAGCGCCGAAATAGTTGAGGTTATCGATCCAGAGGATCGCGTCGTCCTCGAAAGCATGGAACTCCGGGATCATACATGCGCTCGGCGATGGTGATGCCGCACCGGGAGTTACCATGCCGAAGAAATTGAGTTGCTCGAAGAGCAACGACATGGCCCGCATGACGTCGGTGATTTGACCGACCGAGGCATTCGAGTAACCATGGTCGGCGGCCGCGGAAAATACGGCGGGCTCTGTCCTCCCGACGGCGGTGTCCATGTCCGAGGACGCTTGGACAGCGTCCCTGTGCGGCTCATGTGCCGACGTAGGTCTAGGCGAGGGTGTGTTACCACAGGAAGCGTGAGCGCCATTCCGTGGTAACAGGAGGCCCTGCGTGGGCGTGGGTCCCATAGGTGCTTCCGGCGGCAGGAGGGTTGCGGGCTCCATGGTTGCGGAAGCGTGGACGGCGTCCCTGGACTGGAGCACCTGCTGCGCCGATGACCCGCGAGGACGCCCTCAGCGTCTGTCTTTTGTCGACTGCGCCATTGTAAAGAAGAGAGACGTAGACACAGCGCCTTAGCTGCAGGCCGGCTGTTCTATTCTGCCCTTCGTCTTTCTCTGCTTCGCTTGCCCTGCGCTCCTCCAGCGCGAGCGTCTTCGGCACGGCGAGCTCTCTGTTTTTATACATCACAATATATATATATATATATATATATGATGTGCCTCTGAGAGAACGTTGCGTTCGAGGTCAGCCCACGAGTAAATTTCAGCAGCTCTCGATCGGTACCAGTCCTTGGCGGTGCCGACTAGGTGACATTTTGCAGTCTCAAGCAGAAATGGTGCAGACCACCTGTGAAGCGTCGCCGTCTGTCCGAGGCCCTCGATCCAGTCCCGTGCTGTTGACGCGCACCCGTCACCGGTGAAGTCTGCGATGTTCTTAATGAAATCAGGCATCACCTGGAACGTAGCGACGTCCGCTTGGCGTGGAGCGGCCAAGGATTCCGGCTGCGGAAGCCGCTGCAACAGGTCCACCAACAAACGGTCCACCTCGGGCAGACCATTGAAAACTTCTCGCCTGTTGAGCCCGGCCCAGTCGTCGTCACCACGCTGAGCGCTCTTCACTGGGGGTGATCCTAGCATCGTGACTGATGGTGCACACTCTCACAAGCAGTTCACCATTCCACGCACTGTCGGCTTCTGGCACTGTCGCACTTCGTTAAGATCGCACTCCGTTTTGATCGCATTTCGCTCAAATCCAAATTCGTACAAATCCCACTTCTGAGGTTGTTAGCAGTGATGGCCGTAAATAGAAAGACGCGCCGAGTTTAAATGAATGAAATATAAAGTATTTACTTTGACAACTAAAAAAGGTGAATTACAACGTTAGACAAGGAAGAAATTTTAATGTAAAAGGCGCACACTCTTCGCAAAGTCACACAGCCGCTCGTACATCGCCCGCACATCGTACCGTTCGCACTCCACACTGTCCATCGCACCCGCTCGCTTTCGTGGCTCTACGCACTCACGTCGTCTCCCGCGCACTACTGAATCTCGTCGCATCTGTTTCCAGTCAGTTCGTTTTCCCGCGCTTTTCTCGCTCACTCCTACAATGCCACATGTCCATCGGCACTCACAGCCGCGCCGACGCACGTTACCACAAACGCGGAAACACGCACATACACTCACTCGCACACACATTTGCACAAAAGGTTCTGGGAGTCGAGGGAAAGACCAACCGGCTTGCGCAGCGCAATAAATCACCAGACGCTTCAGCCCTCAAACGAGGAGCAAGCTCGTTTGAACTGCCGACAAACACTCACGCGGGAGGACAGAGAAAGACAAGGAATAAAAAGAAAAATAGTCAAAAGATTCGCTAGCAGTCGCGTACGCACGGTAGTAAAACTTAAAGGCAGTCGCACAGTTGGAGCCATCGAATAACCTCCTCAGTGGCCTTTTTCGACATAGGCAAATGCACTGGATGAATACACTTACATTTTATGTGTTAGAAACGAGCAACAAGCTGGACTACGAACGACTCAGCAAGCGGACCCCTAAGGACGTTTATCAATTACCGCGAATAGACGACATGATTGACAGCCTTCAAGGGGCAGAATAATTTTTATCCACCGATTTGCGCTCACATCACTGGCAAGTACCCACGGCTGATGATGCAGGACCGAAGAGAGACGTTGCCTCGCCCGACGGATTGCCTGAATTCAACGCCATGCTGCTTGGACAGTGTAATGCGCCCACGGCTATTGACCGCTTTATGGATTCCGTTCAAGCGCAACTTGAAATGGCACACGTGATTGCGCTACCTCGAAGACATCGTTGTTTACGCTCACGAATTCTGCACGCATCTTCAACGCCTCGGTCATGTTTTAACGCGTTTCCTACACACCGCCCTACAAGCGAATCTAAAGTGCAGCACGGCAGCTAAAAATACAGGGCTAAGTTTTTTCCAAAATCACGTCCGTCAAAGAACTGTGCAGTTTGGTAGGATTGTGCTCCTAGTTTCGATGCTTCATTCAGGACTTTGCTTACTATCACATAGCCGCTAACGAAGCCCTTTGGAAATAACGGGCCCCTCAATTCATGCTCCACAGTGTGCGACGACGCGTTCGCAAAGCGTTGTCGTTTGACGTATGCTCCCTTATTGCGCCATCACGCCCCTGCGGCCTCTACAGATGCAAATACGGACGCTAGCTGTGTTGACCTGGGCGCTGTCCTTGCACAACTCAAACCACGCTCCACTAAACACGTCCCGGCATATGCGAGTCCTGCGCTTACTAAATACGAGACGAATCAGGCTGACACGGAAAAAGAATGCTTCGCGATCATCTGGTCCATTACGAAGTACCTACATTATCTGTGCGGTCGTCCTTTTATTGTCGTCATGGATCACCACGCTTTTTGTTATTGTCATCATGAAAGCATCCCGCGGGTCATCTAGCATTTCGCGACCTCGCTGCAAGACTGCAATAGCGACGTGCTGTGCGGGAATGAACGACAACATTCGGACACCTTCTCGAACTCTGCGTTGGCTGACGACATAGCCCCAACCTCAGATTACTGTTTCTTCTATGACCTTAACACCATCGCCTGCAAGCAACGCAAGGGCACCCGCATTGTCTCGATAATATGCTTGTTCTCTGATCCTTGAAAACTACGGACCACTCGCGTACAGCGCTGTCACTCTCACGATTTCGCCATTTGCGACAACCACCTCCACCGAAGCAATTAATGACCCAACGGCCGCTAGTGGTTGCTGCTATTTCGCATCCTGCATTCGGAAGTGTGCAACGTTTTTATGTCGATTCATAGATCGGGCACGCTGGAGTTTTCAAGACTTACCAATGCCTTCAAGAGTGGCACTACTGGTGGCTAATGATGTACCGATACTTTCAGAAGTTCGTGCGGTCATGCCCCAATTACGGCTGTGGAAATATCCACCCGTCCTCTCGTCAGCTGGTCCGCAACCTCTGCCTTCCCCTAGCAGCTCATTTTCGCAAGTCGGCATTTATTTGTGCGGGCCCCTTCAGAGGACAGCCGCTGGAAAACGCTGAACTATTATGTCAGTTGATCACCTCACGTGAAACACCGAGACTGCTGCGGTTTCATCAGCTGCAGCACGACGTCCCCTCCTTCCTGCTACAAGGGCTAGTCCAAGAGCATATCAAGGGCTAGTCCAAGTGTAATATCTTCTGCAGCCAGAGATGCTGCGGAAGATGCACCAACTTCATTACTGCTCAGAGAACAAAGCCCTACCGCTGTGTTATGACTGAGCTGACCTGTCATGTCATCGGTCATTTCTTTGACACTGTGGGCGGGACCATTTAGGTCATCCTGAATACCCAGGGCATTATAGAATACCGAATCTATTGACGCGTCGACTGTGTCAAATTCCACGAGTATTCCTGCTATCATTTCCTGCTTCCTCAGATGAGTGCGATCTTTACCGGACACACAAAAACGGCCTGCCTTCAAGAGCGACTCATTCACGTGGCCTTTGGCAATGGTCGTTTCACCCGCAGCCGCTAAGAGCGGCGGAGATGAAGCATCGGTAACAACCGCCGCTTCACAGTTGTCTGCCCAACACGCAGCATTTTTACACGAGAGAACTATCAGTGCTCCTGCAGGGGAGCAGTTTTGAGGGAAGCTTAACTCTTCTTTGACTGCATTTGGCCCTCACAAGGCGCTATGGCAAAACGGTTCCTCCAATCCTTTTTGAACTTTATCTAGCTCAAATTGACCCGTCTTGCTGTAATGGGCGTGCACGATAAGCGCGCTTGGTGCGGTGGCCAAGTTATCTTTTTGCCGTTCCTGCTCCGTTGCGAAAGCCTCTACACCTGTGGTGACCTGTTCGAACCGCCTGGTGTATACATCGAGATCTCGTTCTTCAGCAACGAGATCTCGGATTCATACTTGCACTAGCGCGGAATGAATGGTGAATTTGGAAGGATCTGCATGTCTAGCCAAAGCAGCCGCAACCTCCATTGCACGCAGGCGAAGCAACAGGATACTTTGTTCTAAATCTGCGTACTCGCGCTACGCACGTTCATCTCACTAGGCCTGTTCACGGTCTGCTCGCGTTCGGCGGCACGCGCCGCGCTTGAAAGCGCTCACTCTTTGTGAACCCATTCTCTGAGTACTTCTGCCTTTAGGCCTAATCTCTCGCCAATGCTCACGTGCACGTTTAAATTCATTTTTCAAAAGAGCAAAGAGGGCTACAATCCGCCTCGTCCTGTCACGGACGCCATTGTCATGGGAGCTTTGACGGAGAGATATTTATGCTGGACGAGTGACGCGGCCATCAGAGTGACGAGGCTGCTTGTGCGTTCTTGACGACACTTTATACATTCATGATTTAAAGACTGACAATGCGAGCGCAAAACATATAAGCATCCCTATTACAGAAGAAAGAGCACAATCAGTCTGGGCCGACACGGGCTGAGCCACTCGCGGCACAAAAGACTTGGGCAGACGAGGTGGCGTTGCCAATGACGGGCTTGGAGGAGAGCGCCGAAGACACGAGCGAGCGATGGCTCGAGGAATGCTGCAGAAGCCAGTGCAGCCCTGAAGCAGGGGTCGCGATGTGGAGGACCCACATGCGGCCACGTGAAGACCGGAGCTCCAACTCGCGGACTGCTGGTAAAGACTCTCGACAGTCGGGTCCGGGCTCCCGACTATGCCGAGTGCTGCAGCCCGTCTTCCCACTACTTCGCCTCTTAGCACCAGGCTCGCGCTCACACACGCTTGCGCATGCGACCACTTCGTCGTCGTCCTCTTATCGGGAACTGAGCACAGGCCACACTCGCGTGCACATCACAGTTCGTGACGTACGCCTCTCGTAACTGACTGCATGCCCTGTAATGCACGCTTTGAGAGAGAAAACACAGCTCATTTCGCCGGTCACTCAGAATCTACGAAATCAAGAAAGTGACGTATAGCAGTGAGCTCGTCCACCGTTGATGTCGTGACATGTGATGTCTTGAATCGCAGTGTTATTCGTGGCATTTGTGTGAGCACCGCCCCGCCTGAACTGGATGACATAGTCGAGCCATCAGTATAGATATGCACGTGGTTGCTGTACTTTTCGTGCAGCAGGAGTAGGCTAAGTTGCTTTAGTGCAGATGTCAGCAGATCGCGGCATCACGGTAAAAGAGAAATAAGCGGGCACATTCGCCTACAACACACATGAATTGTTCGACAGCTGCACACACATGCAAGCATACGCGCGCGCGCTCGCTCCAAACAGCCTGGAGAGGAGGAAGGCGCGGGCGCGTTGCCAGAGCACACCTCCTCGCGCCTTGAAAACGATATATGGAATGGGCGGCTTTGTGGGATCTGTCGGCATATGTGGAAGACAGTCGGATAGGCTGAAACAAGGCAGGCTTCGTGTTTAATGATCTTTAATGTAACCGTACCTTAACAAGAAGCAACAAGAAACCTATACACTAAAACGTACGAAGCTAAACAATAAAGATGCTGCCGTACAGCAAACGAAGTTAAACAATAAGATTAACCGTACCTCACACTACGCACACCCAGGCATAACAGAGTTAAGCCGCAGCCAATTTTTTTAAACGCGGACGTAGTGGGCCAGGAAGGCAGGAACGAATACACGACATTGAGTTTTCCAAAGAAAAATAATGAAGGAATTTGGTGGCAGGAAAGATCAGAAGTTGATTGATTTGTGGCATCTTGCCTCACAAAATCAGATGTGATTACGAGAGACCCCTTTGTGGAAGGCTTCAGAAATTTCGACCACATGGGGTTCTTTAATATGCAGCGACAATGTCAAGCACGTAGTCCTCGACATTTCACCTACGTCAAAATTCAGCCGTGCTGCCAGGGTTCGATGGGGCGACCTTCAAATCAGCATCCGTGTGTCACAGCCGATAGAGAATCGTGATGGGGTGAACGATAAATAATGAATGGTTCCTTGCGCGATCTTGAGTCTCCAATGTCACAACGTGTTCATTGAAAACACAGCATAGCTGCGACTTTGAGAAGCTCCGTTATTAAAGTGTGGTGTCTTCCTTTGTTATACGACAAAGACGGTTTGGCGCCCGTGTGTGTTTCGTCTTGTTTTTGTCCGTCGATTCAGCGCCATACCTATTCCATCTTGAAGGCAAGTGTTGGTCGAGCGTGGCAGTGGGTAGTGGGTAGAGGTCAAGGTGGGGCCTCATTTCCATCCTGTGTCACAACGAGATCACCTAAAGCATGGCACAGCCCCGACTACGAGTAGCTCCGTGGTTAAACTGTGGTTGCTGCCTTTGTCATCAGAATCGGTATGACATGAAAGTGATAGTATCGTCGCGGGAGCAGGACCGCGCAAGCGTCGATATGACGAATGCAATGTTGTGAAATAGGGTCAGTACTCTGAGAATGTGAATTCATCGGAGGTAGACTTCAGTGCCACTTTCGGATCTGCAAAGGGTTCCCCTACATTTGGCACAAAAGCAAAACTTATTGAACGACCTGCATTTCTCGGAAATTGCGTTGCACGAGCCGGGCGCCAGACTACCATTAAACAGAGGCGTTCGCGAATGCTGAAGCACTGTAAGCGGAAAAGAACGAGCTGATTAGCGGATCGTTTCGAGTCACCGGGGTCCCCCGCTGTGAAAGGCGCATGAGTGCCTCGCCGGCGGCTGTATTTTCGGTGTGTTTAGTGGTAGTGGCGTGCTGCAGGTGTGTTGCAGGCGGAAAATAACCATTGGATACAACCGCTGGCTATTTCGTGGAGCGTATAGTGACCAGTTACATTGCGACGCGTGAAGCTTCACGTACGCGGGCATGACAATAAGTGCTTACAGCCGTGAATGCGCCAATGTGTTCCGCTTCCTAGAGGAGTGTCACTTGCTATACCAAAGTATCTCGCCGCGTGAAGTCCGTCCTTCGAAATCGTTGCTGTTCTGCGGCATTGTGTGCGGCCATTTTTATTCCCTGCACTGAAACACACGAAGCAGAAGGTTACGCAGAAACATTGTTGGTGCATGTGCAGTATGCACAGAAGGCAAAGATGCGTAATAAAGTATGTCACTATCAGTAACCGCCGCCGCGCTCAGACACCAAACTTCTGATTGCAGCATGGTTTATTATCACGATGTAGTCCATTGGTTCGCTGATTGTAGATGGCCTACCACCTCCAATGAAAAGTTCAAAGAAGTGTATGAGGCGTTAATTTAATGGTGGTTTATTCGCTAAATATCCTTTGCTGAACGGATCACTAACTGTAATGCGGTGCTGTAGGATTAAAAGACGCATTTGTTTCGCGTATCCTACGACTGCTGTTGGTACGGTGAGTAGCGCATGCAGCACCAAACGTCGTGTACACAGAGGTTGTGGCATCCAATCCGTGCGATGCGGTACTTTTTGTGTCATCCCGAACGCTGCCGCACCATCCGGTTAGGCCCAAATAACACGGAAGGCCATGATGAACATTTGCCTGGACTGTGCCTATTACTCTTTTTACGAAAAGGACATTTTAATTCCGCCGCCTTTTGACAAAGTAAAACTTCCACTTACAAAACCTGGGCAAACTTCTGCGAAAGCTTCACGTTTACGTCTTCCCTTGTTCTTCTGCAATGCGATTCTGTAAAATGGAAAATAATCACAGAAATGGAAAATAGTTATTGGGAAAACCGAAGACATACACATATTGTGAAGCAGTGGTAATAACGCCTTTTTATTGAGCTTTGGGGCTACGGAGAATGGCTGACCCCAAGGCACAGGTCTGACTCTAGATGACAACCCACCACAAAGATGAAGTGCCATAGGTGACGATGAGTATATGCACAGGAAGTAGAAGTGCCTGTTTGCCCACACTAATTCCCCACGCGTGAGAGCGGCCATCCTGGCCGCAACTTAAGAGGACTAAGGGCGCCGGGTGAAAGGCTTCATACGAGAAACGTGGACCACTTCGGTAGCGTGGTAGGGGCGGTCAGTTGGAACGACAACAGGGGCCACGCAGTAGTTGACGGGAGAGGTCTGCGCCAAGGCGGTGTAGGCGACGATTAACCGAAACAAATCTGTCACATAAGCCAGGCGTGCGAACTGGTGTCCAGAGCAGCACTTCATCGCCAGGGCTGAAGAACACGACGCGGCTATGTGTGTCATAGTGATCCTGATGGTCACGTTGCCTAGCTTCAGTGTTCATGCGGGCGAGCTGGCGAGAACGCAGGACACGGGACATATATTCTTCATAGGTCAATGAAGGCTCTTTGATAGATGCCGCGAAGAAACAACAAGAAAGTATGAGGGCGAGCAGCCATAGACTAGGTAGAAGAGCGAGTACCAGGTTGTGCCTTGTACAGCCGTATTATACGCAAAAGGTACAAGTGGCAACATTGTATCCCAGTTCTTGTGGTCTGGCTTAATGTACATGCATGCTGGATAGTGTGCGGTGAAATCGCTCGGTTAGGCCGTTGGTCTGAGGGTAGTAGCTGGAGGTTGTCTTGTGGGTGCTTCCGGAGGCTCTGAGAACTTCGTCGACTAGTTGTGAGAGGAATGCTTTTCGACGGTCGCTCAGGATGACGCGAGGAGCACTATGACGGAGTATTAAAGACTGAAATATGAATTCAGTGACTTCAGAAGCTGACACTGAACGAACGCAAGCAGTCTCGGCGTAGCGTGTCAAGTGGCTCACGGCTGTCACGATCCATCGGTTGCTGCTCGCAGTCAGAGGAAGGGGACTGTAGAGGTCAACGCCGACGACATCGACTGGTTCTGACGGACAGGGAACCGGGTGCAGCTACCTGCTTGGTGGTGTTGTTAGGGAGCTTTCGACGCTGAGAACGACGCTGTGCAAAGGCGAAGCTATGGTGGCAAAGTCCCGTATAAATCGGCGAAAATACGAAGCGAGGCCAAGGAAACTGCTTAGATCTTTGTTCTTGTCGGGACGAGGAAAGTACAGCACTGCGGAGACCTTGTCAAGATCAGGGCAAATGCCATCCTTACTGACAATGTGTCCTAACACATTGATTGTCTTGCTTGCGAAATGGCACTTCTTGGTGTTTCGCTGATGTGGACCATTGGCAAGGCACTGAGAACTTCATGCAGACGGTGCAGATGCTGAGGGAAGGTTCACGAAAAAATAACAATAGCATCTAGATAACACAAGCAAGTCTTCCACTTCAAGCCACGGAGAACGGTGTCCATCATACGCTCGAAGATTGCGGCTGCATTGCAGAAGCCGAATGGCATGACATTCAAATCAGAGCCCGTCTGGTGTTGAAAACGCTGTTTTCTCTTTATTGTCTTCATGCTTAGGTATTTTCCAGTACCAGGAACGCAGGTCGAGAGTCGAAAAGTACTCTACACCCTGCAGGGAGTCGAAGGCGTCGTGTATACGAAACATAGGGTGTATATCTTTGCGCATGATCTGGTTGAGTACCAGGTAAACTGTACAAAAACGTACTGAGCCATCTTTCTTTCGAACCATAGCAACGGGAGGTGACCAAGAGCTCGAAGATGTGCGTATTATATTCCGTTAGAGCAGGTCGGGGCGTTTTCTTCAATCCCTTTCCCCTCTGCGGGTGACACGCGATAGCGGCGATGGCGGACGATGGAAGTGCATTCTGTCGCTATTTGATGTTCTAATAGATGTCTTTCCCAGCCAAGTGGGACGCGTCGAACATAGCTTCGTGATTCTTCAGCAAATCCAGCAAATCTCGTGACTGTGAAGGTGTCAGGTCGGAACTGATGGTAGATGGAAGAGCAGACAGAGACTCAGTGCGCGGGACAGATGACGGTGCAGTGGACGAAGATGTTGACTTACAGGAAAGCACTGAGATAGATTCCAATACTGGGATACGCGCCAATGTAGTGCCTTTAAGTATGAGAACTTCTTCGGGCGCGTGTTCGTCACACATATATGGGCGCGCGGCCATTATCGAATCGAACCAGCCCTGACACAAAGGTAAATCCCTCTTGCGAGGTAGAGAAGAGATGATGGTGTGATGAGCACGTCGCCGTGGTCAATGACGTCGAATGTTATTGCCACAATTTTCTGGTGGCGAGGTGTTATATCAGTGTCTTGTGCAGCGAGAAAGTGAAGAGGAATGGAGTGAGTAGTTGTTTTCAGTCATGTGGATAACACGTTGCCTGCAGCACATGGAAGCGGAGGCCGTGGAAAAAAATCCCATCCTAACATGAGCTGCTGGGCACACGAACTAAGCACCGCGAACTGTATGCATTGTGGAGTCCATCGATGTAGACACGGGAGGTGCACATAACGGCAGGCCGTATAGCGGATCATTGAGCAGCAAGTAGTGTAGCTCCGTCATAAGGGGTAAATTTCCGCAGACGCCAACATAAGTCACAATAAATAACGGATACGCTTGCGCCAGTGTCGATTAAAGCTTCAACTAGCAAACCTTCTACAGAAAACAATATCATATTACGCGGGCGCGCTGGAGGAAATTCTGTCCCATCGTCTGATGCAGCTTTTCCTCCTGAAGCTGCATTAGTTAGTTTTCAAGACGGCGATTGGAGAAGGCAGAACAGTGCAGCGGTGACCTAGACCGGCGAAGAGGTGATGGGGAGCGGCGTCTCGACGGGCGGTAGGCAGTATCATTCGCAGTCGCTGCAGGTGGCCATGGAGAACGCTGTCGAGGCGGAGCATACGGACGGCGTTGGTAAGTAGCCGCGGAAGAAAAGTCAACCCGTTCGTAGACGTCGTTACCGCGGCGCTCGCCTTGCTGGAGCATACGACGAAACCGCGCCGTGTGGCCACGATATCCGCAGAATTAGCATAACGCACGACGCGGACGCCACCGCTGAGAATTGGGCTGAGCAGGACCACTGGCAGACATAGAGATGTGGACTTGCGTTGGTTGTGGAGGCAGCGATGGAACCACGGCTGGCTAACTTGCGGCTACCTTCTCGTATGTTGGTGGGGGATGAGTTTTTGGACTGTCCACACACACAGCACCAGTCGTGGACTCCAACTGTTCTTTACAACGTCTCGCAAAATGTCACCGGAAGCAGGCAGAGGTGGTGAAGCTGGCAGGAAGTCAAAGGACAGGAGCTCCTCCCGTATAATTGTGCGGATCATCGTGCGCAAGGAGGAATCGGCGGGAGGGATGGCTTCTGTTCTCTTGGATTGCAAATTCACGGATTCGAGTTCGTGAAGGCGCTGGCAGGTGGCAACTATATCGGCGATGATTTCGGGTTTTAGATGCGAAGTAGCTTATGGTCGGGGCTATATCGCCATTAAAACCTCTTGTTGGGCGAGTTGGTACATTCTTGAAACCTAAAGGCACTGGCGCAACCAGACGACACAGGAGAGACAAGGACACACGAGCGCGGACTGACAACTGGCTTTATTTGGAAAAATGACGTGGTTTTATAAGTGCCTCAAAGAAGCATGGGAAACGGAGGGGGACAAAAAGAATAAGAGGGGGGGGGGGGAAGGGGACATGTCAACAACGCAGGCGCAAAAACAACCAGGAAAGCACAAGAAACCAATCCAATATATTGCTTAGTTATGTAACCCCCCATTAGCCGCATCAAGAAGATTAAATTCCGCGTCAAACAGAGCGATAGACGGGGTGCTTATGCACTTGCTGCCAAGTTTTCTAATATGGTAGGCTTCCAGACTTAGACGTGCAATTCTATCACTGCTCTTGCCTAGGATCGTCGTCTCCTTTAACCGCGCCACACAACCAGGACACTTGATGACATGCCCAACCAAATGCGCGTACTTGTCATGTAGTTTGTTCAGATTTAGAGCGTGTTCCCCCAATCGGTCATTGACGCAGCGGCCAGTTTCGCCGACGTAGAACATCCCACATGACATGGGTATGCAATAGACCACTCCAGTGGAACATTTTACTAACGGCGTTTGATGGTTCTTTCAGCATCCACGTTTATTTGCATGGCAAATACGTGGGCACAACTTTCCCAGCTTGTTTGGGGCAGAGAAACAACTAGGCACACTGTGCCTGTTTGCCACCTTCTTGAAATTGTGGGAAAGCTTATGGATGTAAGCTACAACCTCATGCCTAGGGGCCTTCGGGTGAACCTCTGCCGTAGTGCTTCCCATTCCACGTTGATGTGCATGAAATCAGCTCTCCAGAAATCGTGCCCACAGCAAGTCACGTCCAGTTTCTATAATCAGGTAAGCCGTCTTTCGGCTGCAGGGTTCCCCCTCTCAGTCTTGACTGCCGTTTCTGAATCACTCCTTCAAAAATTCAAGCGTGGAACGGGAAACACTACGGCAGAGGTTCACCAGAAGGCCCCTAGGCCTGAGGTTGTACCTTACATCCATAAGCTTTCCCACGATTTCAAGAAGGTGGGAAACAGGCATGGTGTGCCTATTCGTTTCCCTGCCCCAAACAAGCTGGGAAAGTTGTGCCCACGTATTTGCCATGCAAATAAACGTGGATGCTGGAAGAACCATCAAACGCCCTTAGTAAAATGTTCCACTGGAGTGGTCTATTGCATCCCCATGTCATGTTGGATGTTCTACGTCGGTGAAACTGGCCGCTGCGTCAATGACCGATTGGGGGGAACACGCTCTAAATCTGAACAAACTACATGACAAGTACGCCCATTTGGTTGCGCATGTCATCAAGTGTCCTGGTTGTGTGGCGCGGTTAAAGGAGACGACGATCCTAGGCAATAGCAGTGATAAAATTGCACGTCTAAGTCTGGAAGCCTACCATATTAGAAAACTTGGCAGCAAGTGCATAAGCACCCCATCTATCCCTCTGTTTGACGCGGAATTTAATCTTCTTGATGCGGCTAATGGGGGGTTACATTGCTAAGCAATATATTGGATTGGTTTCTTGTTCTTTCCTGGTTGTTTTTGCGCCTGCGTTGTTGACATGTCACCTCCACCCCCTCTTATTTTTTTTGTCCCCCTCCATTTCCCATGCTTCTTTGAGGCACTTATAAAACCACGTCATTTTTTCCAAATAAAGCCAGTTGTTAGTCCGCGCTTGTGTGTCCTTGTCTCTCCTTCTGTGTCGTCTGGTTGCACCGGTGCCTTTAGGTTTCAAGCTATATCACTCTCTCCCTCCATCCATCCATCCATCCATCCGCTGTGTGGAGCCCCCCCCCCCGCACTGCACGTGCGCATCCTCCTGTCCCTCCTCTCCTTATCTCATCTCTCCTCTCGGCATTCCTCCTCTCCTTTCCGAACAGCGCACGTTCCCAGGCAGCACGCAACATAGGGCCGATATTGGTTTTATATTGGACAACATAGGACAGATATTGGCGGCCCATCCACGGCCTACTGTTGGCAACAGTGAGCCAGTATCGGCTTAGCTGCCGTAACTGGCTGGCAACGTCGGGCCACTGCAGCCGCTGACCCCCTGATGTCGGCAGGCCGTTAACGGTAATCGGAAACATGGGGCCGCATATGCCGCGCTACTGCCGACATCCGCTGATCCGTTGTCTGCAGGCAAATATGGCAAATATGGCGCCGATTTGGCCGCTCCATAGACAACATGAGCAAGCTGTCGCCTTTTACTGGCAACATTGTGCCGAGTATGCCTCCTTAGAGACGACGTCGGCTGAGCCGATAGCTTTCTCCGGCAAATGTGGCGCCGACTTTGCTATTCTTTAGCATCGTCTGAAGAATTACAAATTCGGTACGATATCCATCTAGAAAGATTGTTTCACAGGAAGCATTGAGCCATTTCTCCTGTCCTCCAGGCAACGTCGTCTACACCGCAGACGTTCATGGTTGATATCGGCCGGGCCTGCATATATGGCCATATATGCAGGCCCGGCCGATATATAGCCAGATATGCATATATGGTCATATATGCATATCTGGCTATATATGGCATGTGTCCGTAGATGTCCATATTTCAGCAATATGCATCAGAGTCTTACATGGCATTCCTCGTGTGTGTCTTTCATTGCCACATATGTTTCTAAAACGATTTGGGCAAATACGACCACATACGGCACGTGCCATATATAGCCACATTTGCCCATTTCCTGATATGGCCACATATATCATTTTTGTAAGTGGCAGTTCGGCACGAGATGGCATTTTTAAAGTAGCCTTGAAAGGATATTCCTCCTCTAATATCTGCTCATAATACGCCTTGCAGGTATCATTTAAGGACATTTACCCGTCCCTGGTATGTGTCGTGTTAGCTCACGTCTAGATGCTTTCTTTCACGGTGTATGCCAAAAATGAAATTTATTGTAATGCAAAATGCACCTGTTTCAACTAATGTGCCACTTTTAAGATTGCTTTGCAGCAGAACCTCATGTTTACTCATGTTTCTTTTTTTCCCTTGGCTATCTAAAGCGATACGAAGCCAAGATGGGGGGATCGAATATTGAACATAGATTCATCATATAGTTAAAAGGACAATTTTATTTTGTTATTTTCTAAAGTAGTGCCAGATTATAAGATGTTTTTGACATTTCTTGAATTTCTGCGTTTGTTCATGAGTCGCACATAAGTTGCATACAAAGATAGTATTGTGCTGATGTGCCCCACAGCTATGATAACTTTTCAGGCCTTTTACCGCAGGTTCCACCCTTGCCGAAGCTTTTCCACTACGACGGTGCAATACGAGAATAGCATATTATCAGTGCAGAGTTCACAAAATAAATGAAATAGTGCTTTTCTCTATAAACCTCCCTTGTTGTGTTATTTTTTTGTTTATACCGCATTAATATAAAGTACAGTGGATCCACATAGCCCCACTTATTAATGTTTTAATAGAGCTTTCGCGTATGCATGAGAGGTACATTTACACAAACTACAGTTGGTACATTTCATAGTGCCTTCGAAAATGCCTTCATAGCCCTTCGAAAATGTGGAAACACAAAAATAAAAATTTTTGCAGTCCAAACGGCGCGACACACGCGGGGTAAACAATAAAAACACCATAATAGCTGTGAACGGTCGCGCAAGGGGTTTCCCGATGTCGGCGGGGCCGACAGCACGCCGACAAAGCCTGAATGCCTGCAACATCGACCATGGCTGGCCAAATTTGACCCATTCTGGCTGGCCAAATTTGACCCATTCTGGCTGGCCAAATTTCGTCCACTCTGGCTGGCCATGTTCCGCCCACGCTGGCTGGCCAAGTTCGTCCCATGGTGGCTCCGCCACAGTGGAGCCATTCCGGCTGGCCATCATAGGGCAGATGTGGGTGAAAGTAGCGCGAGCGCGATTTGTCGACTTAGGCCCAATATCTCTGCCGACTTTGGCTGATTTTACGCCTACATCAGTCCTGTATTGGCGTGCTGCCTGGGTTGACTATGGAAACGCTCTTTCTTCGATGAATGCTTTACCAGCTCGCAAGGAACGATAGCCCGCACTCGCCCGCGAAAGACCCACTCGCTCTCGAAAGACCTTTCGCGGGCGAGAACACGCACTCGCCCGCGAAAGAAATCAGTAACCCTCATCGCTAGCGCTGCGTAAAGCGATCGACGGGATGCATTCAGCGCTAGCGATGACGGTTGCTGATTTAGATCGGACGACCACAGTCTTTTTCACAGCCCTATCGCTTTTAATTGGCGGTACGCCCGGCTAAATGCGAGGTTAGTTCCTACGCCGAAAGTTTGAAAGCACTGCAATCGAGGCGCGCAAGCCGCTTTGTCACGTGGTATTTATTGTATTTCTCGGGCATCTGCAGTAAGCTGGAAAACACTAATTATGAATAGATAGAAAGTTGGAAACTATTTAACTGGGCATTTGACAGACCAGTCTACAAGTTTTCCATACAAATTATTTACCTAACTTTGTTGCTTCCCAAGTTAATTAATTAATCTCGCCCAATCAACGAAGTCAGTGGAACACAAAAAATTGTCTGACTCACTCAATACGATAGTAACAAAAATGCACTTGGTGGCGCTGTCTTAGGGTGCATCGGTATATTTTTAAACCCTGGCTAAAAATGGCCGGGACACCCTGTATATATATGCTTGTGTTAGTTACTCTGACGTCGCTTCTCTATCTATGAAAAGGTGCTCCGGAAAAGCCTTTAAAAAGCGAAACAAATATGCTTACTCGTCTCTTGAGGGCGGGTGGTTGAAATTCGGCGATTGCCACTGTTTTCTGGTGAGCTGAGCGCACTACGGAATTGTTAAAAACGTGACCGGGAAACGAGAGCTTCTCGTAGCGAATCGGCAGTTTTCTGGCTTCAAGGTGAGTCAGGACGTCTTGATTACTTGTAGGATAGCTTCAAGACCCCGTAGGTGTTAATCGTAGCTATAGGTAAACAGTACAACGTCGTACAAGTGGACGAGGCATGTATGTTACTTTGGGCCTCCCTGTACTGTATCCATAACGCCTTGGAAAGTCGAGGGCGCTGAGCGAGAACCAAGCGGCGCGTCCTTAAACTCGATGAGGCCCTCTGGTGTTATAAAGGCAGTCTCTAGGCTTCTCGGTGACTTCAACTTGCCAGTAGCCGGTCGTGGGCTCCATCGACAAAAATATTTTGCTTCATAGAGTCGATCCGAGTCGTCACTCTCCGTGAGAGGGGATGCACGTCTTCCTTGGTGGTTTTGTTTAGGCGATGATAATCAACGCAGTAACGTAGATCTCCATCCTCCATCACTAGCACCACGACTGACGCCCACGGGCTCTTAGAGAGCTGGCTGATGCCTTCGCGCAGCGTTTCATCGACCTGTTTCTTGATGGCCTTACATTCCTGCAGCGAGATGCAGTACTGGCTCCGATGGAGCGGACGAGCATATTCGTCGGTTTGGATGCTGTGTTTCGCGTGAGGTGTTTGACGAAGCTTCGACGACGATGACAAGCATTGCCTGTATCGTTGGAGAAAACCTTTGAGGTAGTATTCCTTACACCTGAAGAGACCTTGATTGACGTCGAAAGCTCGGTCAGGCACTACAGTCGCCATTACCGTTACCATACGCACGGTCGCAGCAAGGCAACGTAGGGCACAACAGACAGCTGTGCAGAGAGAAGCCCAAACCGGAGCTCGCCGTCGACGCCGGGCTGAGAGTTCGGTTCGTTCTCGGGAAAACAACGCCGAGAGGCACTCTAAGAGGTGCAGTTATACAGATTTGCACGTTACAATGCCGCAGCAATTATGGCGTAGTGGGTACTTCCCTACTTGGCGAAATGATGAGTTATGGCGCATGGAGTAGCTACCAGCTCTAGTTGCACTAGTTTCCCCGAGCGTTTAAAGTGGCCTCTAAGAATATCGGTCCTCCAGCTTACGCTGCCACTGTCCTGCGGTTCCGCGCAGGCCTGGCTCTTTTTTCTCTGTCTGGGGCCGTGTTCGTTTTGAATTACTGTGCAGCTACATGGACTTCTGCTAGCTACATGGGGCTGCCGAGTTCTGTATCATCTGAGCCTTCCTATTTGAGGTACGCCCTTTCCTCGAATGGTGCTTCCACTGAACTTAGATGTCTTTAGGCTGAGTAGTTAGTGTTTTCTCGGTTGCTTCAAATTCGTTTTCTATTTCTCGGAGAAGTTTGTTTGTGGCTGTGCATGTGGTACGTAGTCGGATCTAACATGATTCGTTATATCGCCGACATTTTGTTCGTGTGAAAGTAACCTGAAAGGCGCTCAAAACTGAGGCCAGTAGTTCTTTTCTAAGGTTTGGGTTAGCTTGAGTCGGTAAGGTAACTTGAGTCGGTTAGCTTGAGCCAGTAAGGTTTGAGGCGCCCCGCCACGGTGGTCTAGTGGTTATGACACTCGGGTTCTGATCCGAAGGTCGCGGGATCGAATCCCCGCAGCGGCGGCTGCATTTCGATGGAGGCGAAATGTTGAAGCCCGTGTGCTGTGTGATGTCAGTGTACGTTAAAGAAGCGACGTGGTCGAAATTTCCGGAGACCTCCACTACAGCATCTCTCATAGTCAGAACTGGTTTTGGGATGTTAAATCCCACAAATTTATTTATTTATTTATTGGTACTGCAATCCCCTGGAGGGATTTTAGCAGGTGGGTACAAAAAACGTAAATATCGGCATATAACACCAGGCAAACAGATGGAACAGCCTATCACATTTCACATAGTAGGCAGCCATATAACACAAAGGAAACAAATAACTATCACTTGCGTTTTACAATGTAAACAAACGTAACAAAATATTACCGATGGCACATCACTCTCATTTTAAGAAAAGAAAACAAAGCTATCACACAAGTAAAATTATTTTCGCTGTTTTTCCAGACTAGCGGCAAAGGATGTTAAAGATTGTGTTGTGACTTGATGATTATTTAAACTATTCCAACCCTGCACAGTTCTGGGGAAAAAAGAATATTTAAAGCAGTTATTGCGGGTACGGAAGGGAGTTATTGTACGATCATGGCATTGTCTAGTGGCGTAACCTGAAGAAAATGAAATAATTTTTCCAATATCTATCTTGTAATGCCCATTAATTATGTGATATAAATATTTTATTCGGGATATGCGGTTTCTTTCTGAAAGTGGAGGTAAGTTAGCTCTGACTAACAGTTCATTCACCGAGGTTCGTCCGTAACTGTTATATATGAAGCGAACGGCTCTTCTTTGTATTTTTTCGACTTTATGAATATTGATTTGTGTAAATGGATCCCAGATCACCAGCAGCATAATCGAGTATGGGGAGGACTATCGATTTGTAAGCAAGAACCCGGACAGATGGAGGGGAGAGTTTCAAAGTCCTTCGTAAAAAGAACAGTTTCTGATTAGCCTTGGAAGTTACTTTGTCAATGTGTTTTGTCCAGTTAAGATCGTTTGTTATCCATAACCTAAGATACTTGTAGGATTGATCCTCTGAAAGAATGGCATTGTTTGCAAAGTATTGAAAATTTAATTTGTTTTTCTTATGAGAAATGGACATGTACACTGTTTTTTCAAAATTGATTGACATTTGCCAAGCCTCGCACCAGGAAACAACCTTGTTAAACGACTCGTTTAGCAAAACTTGGTCCTTTGAGGATTCTATTTCAGAGTAAATAACCCAGTCGTCCGCGTAGACCCTAATATTTACAGGGATACCATTTACTATGTCGTTAATATATAAAATAAATAGAAGGGGACCCAGAACGGACCCTTGGGGGACGCCAGAGTCAACGGAAACCCTGTGAGAGGAATGATTGTTAAAAGCTACAAATTATTCTCTCTTTTTTAAGTAGGCCGATATCCATTTAATAAGTTGATCATTCCCGAGAATTTTTTCTAATTTGTAGACTAATTTATTGGGCGAAACCTTGTCAAAAGCTTTGGCAAGATCCATAAAAATTGCATCTGTTTGTTTTTGATGTAGTGAAGTCGTGTATTGTTGATACCAATTGTGTCGTTGTTGAAAATCCCTTCCTGAATCCATGCTGATGTTGGTTTAAGATATTATGTTCATCCAGAAAATATGAAATACTATTGTGAATAGTGTGTTCCAGAAGCTTACAAACGGTTGAAGTTAACGATACGGGCGATAATTTTTGACACTCTGCTTGTTGCCTGATTTATGGATAGGCTTGACTCTAGCTGTTTTCCAATCGTCTGGAACCTGGCCCTCACGCAGCGATTTTGTAAAAAGAACATGGAGGTATTTCGACATCCATTCAGCGTATCTCTTTAAGAACGCATTAGGGATATTGTCTGGTCCAGAGGACTTTCTGATATTAAGGTTCACAAGCATGTTCAATATGCCCTGTTCACTAACAACAATATCGGGCATTCGCGGCGAAACAGTTTCAAAGATCGGTAATACAGAGTTGTCACAAGAAAAAACCGATTTGAAGTGATCGTTGAAAGCATTTGCAATTCGAGCATTATTGTGCGTGAGAATACCACCGACATTAAAGACGTCACACTCTTTCGACGCGGGCGAAATGCTCCTCCAAAATTTCTCGGGACACGAGGTCAAGTAATTCGGCAAGGATTCCCCAAAATAACGCTGCTTATCTGTTTGAATTTGATTTTTCAGTTTCACTGAAAGCTTGGCAATTTGTTCTGGATAGGCTACGTTTAGACTACGTTTTTTCTTTAGTCGCTTTCATCAATCAATGAGTTACCTTGGCTTCTTGGGTGAGCTCTTAACTTCTTTATTTTTCGGTTATGTCGTGATTTTATCAATCGTGTTGCTAAATTAGGCCTCGCTTTCCACATTCGTAGCAAGGGGGGGTCTATGGCCTTAACATCGGTCATTGTTCCTAGTTTCCGGGCAGTTTTATCGTCGGTGTCCCGAATAAAGGTTGCCCGACGAGCTGCGTCTGTTATTTCAACTGGATGTCGTAATTTTTCCCTCATAGATGTCCAGCCCTTTATAATTTCCTTGCCACGTGGCCTTTTTATTCTAGGTTATTTTAATCGTAAAAGTAAGGTTTAGGGAACTATTTCTAGGCACGCCATTTTTGGTGCTCGTCAGTTTGTCTAAGAGAGCGGCGAGGCGTAAGCTGTTGTTTTCGGTGGCCTCCGCCACATTTTGCCATGTAGGAGACTCCCCCGCCCCGTCTCATGTGCATTGAAGTCACCCAGCACAAGCACTCTACATTTGGTATTTGCCATTTGGGTTTCATGTGGGATCAGGTCTCCGAGATTTACGTGGCGTTGTCTGGGTTGGCTGCATAGGTTAACGATGGTTGTCTTAGATTTGTTCCTTTTCTATAGTCAGAAGTTATAATTTGTCACTGTGTGGGGCAGTTAGGCATACATGTGAGACTGAGCGTGCCATCTTTCAGCACCAAAGTTGCGATTTTGGAGTAAATAGCGTTGACGTTGAGATTGTACCCTGTGATGTTGTGAAATTTAGTTCCGACTTTCCGAAGGCAGACTGCATCAGGCTGGGTTGGCATTGGGCTTATGTAATGGGATAACGCGAATACTTTGTTGTGTAGCGTGCGATAATTCCTGGGCCATACTTGTAGACTTTCTCTACTTAGCGTTTAATTGCTAGTGATCACTGTTGTCACAACAGACATCTCAAAATTTTTTGAAACGATGGGTCGGGGATCCTGTGCGGTTGCTAACACGTTTCGTAAAAATCCCGGTGACGGACTTAAGCGAGTCGTCTATGTATCTTTTAAGTTTCTTTATGGCGGCTAACGTTTGTTGCATGTGGTGTGTGAGTGTCGTTAACTGGTGTGCTACCCCTTCGGCTTTATTTATTTATTTATTTACCCTCAGGGCCCGAGGGCATTACAGAGGGGAGTGGTATATTTTTAACACACACTGCCCGACAAAGCACAGAACAACGAAGAAGAAGAGGCAGTGAGCAAAATACAGTTTGTTTGAGTTTATTCAACCACGTGACAAGTACATGAAAAACACACAGTATACGTGGTTTGGCGCAAAGGGAAAAAAGCTGCATGTCGCAGCTTGACTGGCCCCTTCACCCAGAAAAAAATCTAATTACAAAATTACAAAATATTACAGGCAGCGAAAAGCGACAATAAAAAAAGAACGCGCATGTGGCCCATGACAGAAAATAATAAAATGGTAACTCTGCAATGCGTACAAAAACTATTCATAACAAAGCAATGTATTAACGAATGAAACTAAATAACCATAACAGGAATCATTCAACATTCATGAACAACACAATCAGCACATCCAATTTAACATATCGGTTTTAGACAATATACGCAGATTATCAATTGTTAATTTCCATTTGTTCATCACACTTGGAAGATGGTAATGTATCGTTTCAAATCCATAGTGCGAGGACATGGTACATGCCAAGCCTCCGCATACCGAGTGACTCGACTGACAGGATTAGGTTGCAAGGCGGCCAATGTGCGTAAAAGGGTGCTTCCTCTGCGTATTTCTGATTTAAAAGTTGACAGAAGCTGGTATTCGTAGTAACTAGCAATTCTTAAAATTCTATATTTTGCAAAATATTGGAGCAGTGTGTGCGTTATAGGATACACCTTCAATACATCGCAAGGCATTTTTTTGTAGCACGACCAGGTCATTTAATGATGCTTTAGAGCCTGTAGACCAGACCAGATGACAATAATGTAAATGGGATGAGAAAAGAGCATTGTATACTAAGATTTTTTGTTTCACAGGTAGTATATTCTGGCATCGACGCATCACGCCTAAAACTTTACAAAGTTTGTGACTAATGTGCTCGGTATGGTGATTCCATGCCATATGTTCATGAAAATGGACGCCGAGAGTTTTAACTGTTTGAGAAAGTTTAATTTTGACATTATTAAGTATTAGTTCGTGAGACGTTTCAAATGATTTGGACTTCGCACGGAACAGTAGAGCCTTACTTTTAGAGCAATTAATATGTAGAGAATTCTCCACAGTCCAGGCATATATTTTACTTAGTGTTTCATTAGCAGAAACTATGAGGTCATCAGCAGTTTCTCCACAAACAAATATACTTGTATCGTCCGTATAGATTACATATTTTACAGAGCTGTCAACACGTACAATGTCATTGATAAAAATATTAAACAATAGAGGTCCCAAAATGCTACCTTGAGGTACACCATTCCTAACGCTCATGGCTGATGATAGCTGTCGGTTTATTGATACACATTGTGTCCGATTTGATAAGTAGCTTCTTATTAAAGCTAAAACTGTACCGCGGACGCCGTAACAGTGAAGTTTTTCTAGCATAATATCATGGTTTATCCTATCAAATGCTTTGGAGAAATCTAGGAATATACCTAGCGTAAGTTTTTTTGCTTCTATATTTCTTAGAATCAATTCCTTCTGGTATAGTAAAGCACTTTCAGTTGAGAGGCCGGGCTGAAAACCGAACTGTGACGACGTAATAATGTTGTGTTTGTTAAGGAAATTAGACAGTAGAGCGAAAATAAGTTTTTCACACCCCTTAGAGAAGATTGGCAAAATTGAGATTGGTCGGTAGTTTCCTAAATTGCTTTTGTCCCCACCCTTATATATAACTGTTACTTTAGCGTTTTTCATCCTCTGAGGAAACAGCCCAGTGGTGAACACGAGATTGTAAATATGGACTAAGCACGTGCTTACGAGGTCTAAAATATGTATTATCGGTTCTAATTTTAAGCCATCTATGTCCTCACTTTTACTCATCTTGAAATGCTGAAAAACGCTGATGACCTCTTGCGCGTCTGTAGGATTAGCAAACACAGAATTATCTAAAGCAGGAGGCAAATAACCTAATGAATCAGAATTATGACTGCTGTCACTCATTAAATTTGTTTGCTAGTACTGCACCTCTGCATATTTCATTACTAGCTCACTTATATCATTAGTCACTTGTTTGGTAGATATAATAGCATTTAGTTGGTTCCATAACTGCTTGGAATCAGTGACACCGTCGAACATCTTGAAGTGATAACCGCGTTTAGCTTGCTTTTGTAGTTTTGTGAGTTTATTTCTGAATACCTTAAAAGCTTTAAGTTTATCCGGGTCTCGCTTTATCAGAAACTCTTGATACAACCTATTTTTTTCTTTTATCATATTGAGTATGGTGGAAGAAATCCAAGGTTTACGAGCTCGTTTTGGTCTCTTCAAAGCCTTGTAAGTAAAATGTTTCTTATACACAGAACATAGAGTTAATCATTACCCAGCAACAATGGTAACAAAAAAGAGCCAGGCCTGCACGGAACCGCAGGGCGGTGGCTGCGTAAGCTGGAGGACCGATGTTCTTAGAGGCCATTTTAAACGCTCGGGGAAACTAGTGCTACTAGAGGTGGTAGCTACTCCCTGCGCCATAACTCATCATTTCGCCAAGTAGGGAAGTACCCACTACGCAATAATTACTGCGGCATTGTAACGTGCAAATCAGTATAACTGCACATTTTAGAGTGCCTCTTGGCGTCGTTTTCCCGAGAACGAACCGAACTCTCGTCCCGGCGTCGACGGCAAACTGCGGTTTGGGCTTCTCTCTGTACAGCTGTCTGTTGTGCCCTACGTTGCCTTGCTACAACAGCGCGCGTAGTTCTGCGATTCACTTCTTCAGCAGCGGTCCGCACTTTTACGAGGAGGCGCCATCAGGTATATCGAAGACCCAAGTCAAGTTGCTGTCGGGGCTGCGCACGCCGCCTGCCACGAGTCGCATGGCACAATAAGATAGAACTGCTTCAAAATAATGATGACGGAAATGTTGAAGAAAATTGTTTTATAGTGATGATGCCTCTGTTATAGGTTCAGCGCTACAAACCATGCCGCCCTGTGTTCTTTCAAATGATTCCTCGAACTCCTTATGCAATCGACTTTTCTGGCGTGTAGTGGTGTGTTATTATTCTGCCACATACCATTACATACGTTAATGCAATTCCCGTAAGGTGGTATACCTGTTAAGGTCTTTTAACGAAGACTTCTCAAGTGCAGGCGTGGCTCAGTGGTACAATGCTCGACTGCCACGAAGAGGGCGTGGGTTCGAATCCACGCAGATGACGTGGCTTAAGTCCTCCTCGGTGCTGGTGATTTTTCCTAAAATTTGCGCTATAGCGGTTACGGATCCCAGCGGCGGCGGCGGCGGCGGACGACTACGGCGCGAAAATGGCCCTTGTTGTGATCTTATAACAACGTACGCTGTGAAAACTGACACTATGTTCAACATCACTAAACAGCTCTGCGCTGTTCACAAATGCTGCTTTTCCCTGGAAGCAAGACGGCGACGAGAGGCTTCACTGTCGGCGGGCCGCTTCCACTCGTGAAGTGCTAAATATAACCTGCTTCATCATGCACATTTCTTTCTTTCCTCCCGTCTTTCTTTCTTTCTTTCTTTCTTGGCATATAGCGCTACGAAAATGCAGCTGCGGCTGAGGGGCTAGTCCCTAACTTGAAGCCGCACCTTTTCACACTTTACCGTACATTAGCCTTCATATGACCACTATACTGTTATCACCTCATTATCACGGACCATACGTGAACCTTAGCCATCCTATATAACTTTCATCTCTCTTTTAATTTTTTTTTTCTTTTTCTTCCTTTCCAAGAGTGCCGACTTTCATTTTATATTGTGGGAAATGGAAACGTCTCGCCCCGCAGCAGACAGTCCAGCCCAGCTCGCCATTCCCGGGCCCGCGCGCCCAGCAGCCCGTCTAGTCAAGTCAAGGCCTGTGCTCGCACTACCACGCGCCGCACACTCCACGTGCCCATTGTCGTCGTCCGATTTCCTCAGCGTACCACTGGCGGCAATCCCTACACGGCCCCACCCCTCCCTCTGCGGAAGCAGCAGCAAGGCCCGCGGTTAGCGGTGGCAACGGCGTGGTGCTCCCATCAGCGGTGGTACCTCGCATGTTGGTGCACCCAATGTTGAGTACCGATGTCATCCTGGGAAGTGCACCTAGCAAGGAGCCAGCGGGTGCAAGCACCCACTTACATGCCTTTTACCAAACTGAGCCCAGCCATTCACCATAGCTGTGCAGCCCATGGGCAGGCAGGGTAACGCCAGAAGCTAGAGATGGGCAAAGCGGCTCACTTGAGTGAGCGGCTCAGAACGGCTCAGCTCGCTGTAATGATCCGGTTCATTTCATCGGCTCACCGGCTCACCGGGTCCGGGGGAAAACGCTCCGGCGCGAGGAAAGAGCGGGACCTGCCGGAACGGTGGGCGGCCGTTCGGCTGCCTTGCATTCGCGTCCGTGGTTTGCCCATGTCACTGGGGGCCCTGTTAACATCCCTGCTTAAGTCCAGCGAAGGACACATAACTTCCGCGTATATGACTTCCGCACAATTCAACCCTACGAGGGACCTCATATTGCAGTGATCGTTCTACACGTAACTATTAAGGTGTTGGCTAAGTCCGTACTAGCCACGTGAAAACGTGGCATCGTCTGCTAATTCTCCTTGTGGAGAATTAACAGATTGTCACTCAATTTATTTGCTGTGCGGTGCTACCGTGTACGGACATTGTGAATATATGTGTCATATCATGTCGAAAAATAAGAAAATATGTAAGCTACCCCTGTTGTCGTCCTTTATTCGTCTTGGTTCTCTCAGAATATTGCGCTGCTTTTTCCCTTTTGTAACAATAAACCCCATTTCTTTCTCTGAAACACGTTCACGTTTCGAGAAATCACATTACTGCTAAAAAAAGAGATTCCTGAGGTACAAAGAAAAGAACTGCGCTACACCGTTCCAAATTGGCCCGGGGTTTTCTGTTTGAAAGGAAAAAAGAAGCACCTCCTTTCTGTTCTGCTGCACGGCAGTGCAAAGAAAGACTCGTTACTTAGAAAGTGCGCTTTTGTGGCGCCGCGCATATTTACAACAGTTCCATAAGTAATTACAGCCGCACCAAGGGAGCGTTAAACAGACACAATGAAGAATTCGCCAAGCTGTATGTGAGACAACACCCTTCGCGTTTGAAAAGTAGATGCGAGATCTGCTTTGACGAAAAGCAGCACTTGCCGTTTTTCACTGTCTCGTGTCGGGACCTGTCTTAAATCAAGCACTTAATTTTAACGTGTGTCACTGTGAAGGGACGCATTTCTGGAAGACGTTCATTTACCTAAAGTAGCTTAGAGTGCCCGTCAGTCTGGGTGCCATCATGATGTACCGTAAATTTGAAGAGATCTTTAGCTTCCGTCACCCAGTGACCTCGAACAATATCTGTGCAGCCCATATAAACAGATCAAAACGAAGTGCGATCATGCCATGATTTTTTTTACAACATGCGCCACGACGAAATAATATGAAGCCTTGACACAACACGGCATGTTATTCGTTTTATTGCTGTGCCAAAATAGACGCTCAGGAAGTTCAGGGGACTGGATGAAATGTCTGACATATTATAACTATACTAATGAGCACTAATGAGGACGTAAGCTACGTTGACCCGTTGTCTTTAAAGACACCAAATACCCTTCTAGATCTGAAGTCCGTCTTAGAAGTGCTGCACCAGCTTACTATGAACTCCCTCACACAGCGCACACAGCGAGCGAGATGCGAGTAGCGCGAGTCAGCCCACGACTGCCAACACTCGTCGCCGCCGTCGAAACGAAAAGCGATCCAGGATTAGAGATGGGTCGCTCAGGATCACGTGAGCCGGATCTTTTGAGCGGCCCTTCCCAAAGAGCGAGTGATCCGCGGCTCAGTAAAACTGAGCGGCGGTTCTTTCGGAAAGCGGACGGCGGTTCTCTCTCGCTCAGTGAACCGGGGGCGGGAGGCGGTTCGCTCTCGCTCATTGAACCGTGCGTTCTCTCTCGCTCAGAGAGCCGAGGTGAGCCGGCTCAGTAAAAATGAGCGGCGGTTCTTTGGTACTCTCTCTCGCTCAGTGAACCATGGTGAGCCGTGCTTTCTCTCGCTCAGAGAGCCGAGAGCAGAAGGCAGTGCTCTCTCGCTCAATGAGCCGTGGTGAGCCGTGCTGAACTGAAGTACCTGAATCGCTTTTCGTTTCGACGGCGGCGACGAGTGTTGGCCGTCGCGGGCTGACTCGCGCTACTCGCATCTCGCTCGCTGTGTGCGCTGCGTGAGGCAGTTCATCGTCAGCTCGTGCAACACTTCGAAGGGTATTTGGTGTCATTAAAGACGACAGGTCAACGTAGCTTACGTCCTCATTAGTGCTCATTAGTATAGTTATAAATAATCCACCCGTATCATCCAGTCCTCTGAAGTTCTTGAGCATGTATTTTAGCACATCAATAAAACGAATAACATGCCGTGTTGTGTCAAGGCTTCATATTATTTCGTCGTGGCGCATGTTGTAAAAAAAAATCATGGCATGATCGCACTTCGTTTTGATCTGTTTATATGGGCCCGCCAGATATTGTTCGAGGTCAGTGGGTGACGGAAGCTAAAGATCTCTTCAAATTTACGGTACATCATGATGGCACCCAGACTTACGGGCACTCTAAGCTACTTTAGGTAAATGAACGTCTTCCAGAAATGCGTCCATTCACAGTGACACACGTTAAAATTAAGTGCTTGATTTAAGACAGGTCCCGACACGAGACAGTGAAAAACGGCAAGTGCTGCTTTCCATCAAAGCAGATCTCGCATCTACTTTTCAAACGCGAAGGGTGTTGTCTCACATACAGCTTGGCGAATTCTTCATTGTGTCTGTTTAATGCTCCCTTGGTGCGGCTGTAATTACTTATGGAACTGTTGTAAATATGCGCGGCGCCACAAAAGCGCACTTTCTAAGTAACGAGTCTTTCTTTGCACTGCCGTGCAGCAGAACAGAAAGGAGGTGCTTCTTTTTTTCCGTTGAAAAAGAAAACTTGGGCCAATCGGGAACGGTGCCGCGTAGTTTTTTTTTTTTTTACATCAGGAATCACTCTTTTTTTAGCAGTAATGTGATTTCTCGAAAGGTGAACGTGTTTCAGAGAAAAAAAAAGAGTTTGGTGTTACAAAAGGGAAAAAGCAGCGCGAAATTCTGGCAGAACCAAGATGAATGAAGGACAACAACAGGGGTACCTTAAAATTTTTCTTATTTTTCGACATGATGGTGCATATATTCACAATGTCCGTACAAGGTGGCGCCGCACTGCAACAAAATTTAGTGACAATCTGCTAATCCTCCAAGAGGAGGAGTAGCAGACGATGCCACGCTTTCACGTGGCTACTACGGACTTAGCCAGCACTTGACGCGCAGGAACAGGGGCTTTTGTTTTCCCTCTTCGCATTCACGATGGTCATGAGTCAAGGGGAGCAATATCTAATAATGGGCGGCGCGGTCCAGTCCAGTGCACAAACCAAGTTCTCAGCAAGAACATGTCACGTTCTTTCTAGCGAAATGTGCTGATGGGAAATGCATGGCGACCGGATACGTGGTGATTTGTAGGCGAGCCGGTACCGCGCCGATAAGGCTGATTGTATGCCATTCCACGATGCGGAGGCAGGCATACTTTCTAGGAAGAATAAGAAAGCACGAACTGGATACAGAGTCACAGACAGAAAACAGACACTCACACACACGCGCGCAGCGTTTCAACTTTCTTGGTTATATGATTTTAGGAAGACATGTTGGTCGAATCAAGTTTTGCGGTATTGTTGTGAGATAAGATTATTATGCATGTTAGTATCTGCTAAGCGCCTCATAATTTCTGCCACCCACCTCACCCCTCAGCGAATGAAAATGTGTGTCTCCTAAGAAAACTGCATGAACCAGAAACAAAAATAGAGAAATGCTCTCACATACCCTGCAGTTAGTTTTTTAATGGTTAGCACATATTATACTTAATACTAGCCCCGCCACGGTGGTCTAGTGGTTATGGCACTCAGCTGTAGATCCGAAGGTCGCAGGATCGAATCCCGGCCGCGGCGGCTGCATTTCAAGGGAGGCGAAATGTTGAGGCCCGTGTGCTGTGCGATGTCTGTGCACGTTAAAGAACCCCAGGTGGTCGAAATTTCCGGAGACCTCCACTACGGCGTCTCTCATAATCAGAACTGGTTTTGCGACATTAAACCCAACAAATCAATCAATCAATCAATACTTAATGCTAACGTGTAGAACGATCACTGCAATATAAGGTCCCTCGCAGAGTTGAATTTTGCGGAAGTCATATACGCGGAAATTATGTGTGCTTTGCTTGCCTTAAGCAGGGATGTTAGCAGGGCCCCCAGTGACATGGGCAAACCAGGGACGCTAACGCAAGGCAGCCGAACGGCCGCCAACCGCTCCGGCCAGTCCCGTTCTTCCTTCGTGCCAGAGCGTTTTCCGTCGGACCCGGTGAGCCGGTGAGCCGTTGAAATGAACCGGATCATTGCAGTGAGCTGAGCCATTCTGAGCCGTTCACTCAAGTGAGCCGCTTTGCCCATCTCTATCCAGGATTCAGGTACTTCGGTTCAGCACGGCTCACCGCGGCTCAGTGAGCGAGGGAGAACCGTGTCCGCCCTCGGCTCTCTGAACGAGAGAATGCACGGCTCACCTCGGTTCACTGAGCGAGAGAGAATCGCCTTCCGCTCTCGGCTCTCTGAGCGCAAGACAACGCACGGTTCACTGAGCGAGAGCGAACCGCCTCCCACCCTCGGCCCAATGAGCGAGAGAGAACCGCCGACCGCTCTCCCAAAGTAGCGCCGCTCATTTTTACTGAGCCGCGGATCACTCGCTCTTTCGAAAGAGCCGCTCAAAAGATCCGGCTCCCTCCTGAGCGACCCAGGTCTACCAGAAGCTGCATCAGGGTATCGGAGACATCCCCGACCCCCACACCCCCAGTCGATATATGATGGTAGGGGACGGCATCGTCGTCTGTCATACTCACCATGGACCCATTCACGATCACCAGCGCTGTCATCGTACTTGTCATTCTATTCACACTGCTCACGTTCTCAACCACATCATCTTCATTTCCATATTGCCCTTGTCCTTCCTCCTCACAACTGCTCCTGAACAACACATCCTTCAGACGACGAGAGCCGTCCTTGACGTCATCACCAGGTTTACGTCCCGCTTCCATCGATGCCTCCGTTCCATCTCCGTCATCGTTCTGCTGGTCGTCCTCGGCCCCAGTGATCCTCGTCAGTAACAGAATCCTAGTCATCATACCCACCGTCATACTTCTCGTCGCGTTCATACTTGTCATCTTGTGGAGCGGCGTTTTAACTTTCTTCACGTCGTTCTCTTTGCGCACCTCGGCTATATCAACTGCCTCTGCGAAGACTTCATCCTGGCTTCGCCAGTGTATTTCTTGTTGGCCGAGAATACTCAGTCGGCCACTTGCAAAGCTACATCAGCTTGCTTGGCTATTTGGGTTACAGTGTGAGGTTATCAAATGATTTATAAGAATAGAGTTGTAATATCTTATGGAACAGGCAAAGGAGAGATAATTTTCTACGTTGTGATAGCGGCGGTAATGATAAGTTTGTTTTCATAGGGTGTAGCTGGAAGTACGGTGATAATTTGAAAGGAGGAAACGAGCTGCCCGGTTCTGGTTTAATTAGATTTCATATATGAGTCGTTCTTGGCTTGGGTCCCAGACGGATGCACAATACTCAAGTTCAGGACGAACTAATGATTTATAAAGATCTAATTTTACGGAACTAGAAGTGCGATAAAAATTGCTGCGTTTGAAACCAAGCATCCGATTAGCGTTGTTGGTTACATGATTTACGTGAGCCTTCCAAGAAAGGTTAGAAGGAATAAATACACCTAGATATTTTTACGAGGACACACACTCAAGGGGAGTAGCATTAAGGTAGTATGAAGGCGGCGTAGTATGACAACTAGAAAAGCGCATGAATTTGATTTATTTATGTTTAGCTGCATGTTCATGTGTTAGCCAAGTCTAGAGCACGGTTAATGTCTGACTGAAGAAGGCCTACATCAGAATCGCTGTTAATTTCCCTGTACATGATGCAGTCATGTGCATAGAGGTTCATCTATGAACTTGTTCAGTCAGGTATGTCGCTTATATAAATGAGGAAGAGCAAAGGTCCCAGCACAAAACCTTCTGGCATGCCCGAATCAACTGAGGAAGAGTTGGAAGTGTTACTAACTGCGACAAATTCTGAACGACCAGTCAGAAAGAATTTAGTCAATGAAGAGCTTTAGGGTCCAGGTTAAGTTTACGCAATTTAAAAAGAAGTATTTAATGGGAGACCTTGTGAAACGCCTTAGCAAATTCTAGGAAGATACAGCCGACAATGGAATCCCTGTCAAGGATGGAATTCAGATCATGAATAAATGATATGTGTTGCGTTTCACAGGAAAATGGCTTCCGAAACCAATGCTGATGATCTGTAAGAAATGCATTTGACAGTAGAAATGATGCAGTGTGAAAATAAATAACATGCTACGGAATTTTGCATAAGATACACGTGAGTAAAATGGCTCTATAATTGTACGGCGAATATGTATCTCCAGACTTGTGCCGAGGAATCACCTTCCCGACTTTCCAATCGTCCGGAACGCAGGCTCTCTGAAGAGATTGCTCAAATGTGTTAGGCAGTATAGTAGCACTGTACACTTCGGTCATTAAGAGGAACTTCTAAATGATGTCGTCTCTGCCTGAAGAAGAAGAAATTTCCAGTTTAACTATTATTTTTTCTATGCCAGAAATATCAAGAATAATAGGGTCTATCGGCTAAAAGTCTGTACTGGGATAGGCAGGACATACAGAATACACAGTTTTAGAAAAGGCGGAAACAGATACGAAGTTCAGAACGTCTGCAGATTTGTCGACTGGGATACGGTTATCACTTTAGTCTTTAAGGGTGATAGCTGAATTGTCTTCCCTGCTTACTATGTTCCAGAATTGCCTTGAGTTATTCATTAACAGGGATGATAAGGTTGTGCTGAAAAAAGAATCCTTAGCGTGCTTGAGGCCTGTTTGGCATTCGATGGCCGCGGCCTCATAAGCAGCCCAGCCTTCTTGAGTGCCACTTGTTTTTGCAGAGCGGAAAATCTATTTCTTCTTATTAGCCAGCTTTTTTAAGGACTGGGTGTACCATGGTGAGTGCCTGTTCGGAGTGATGGCTATAGGTGAAACGTATTTTCCGATGAGTGATGAAACTTTTTTCTTTCAACAAATTCAAGTAGATATGCCCGGAGCGGTCATGAAAGCAGGGCAGGTAATTATCTAAAAACTCTGTGAGATCGTGATTAACGGCTTCAAAATCAGCGTGCTTATAGTCCCGGATATACTTTCTGTAGTTCTTTGCGTGAGGTACAGTGCAGGTAAGGAAAAAATGAAGCATCATGTAATCGCTTATCTCGTATAAGTAAGATACAGAATGCAAAATATCAGGCGTAGTTTTAAAACTGGTCCAAGATAATAAATGTGCTAGACGTAACTCTCGTGGCCTGCGTGACAAGCTAGGAGAAGTTGCAATCGTAGCATAAGTTTAAAAACTTGTCGGCCTCCCCGCAGTAAGGATGGTAATAAAAGTGTAAACCAGACCATACAATATTCGGGTAATTAAAGTCACCTAGTAAAAGCAAAGGACACTTCGGATACCGCACTATAATCCTGTTGATGACGTCGTGAAGGTCGTCAGTAAACGTGGCTGCGCAGGACGCCGGACGATAACAGACACCCAACATGTTATTTTTTGAACACGTTTGTATTTCAGCCAGAACAAGTTCTAAATTGTGAGTAAGATGGATTGGAAAAGACACGACCGCGTCATAGACTGCCATACGCACACCACCACCGTATCGCCCACATCTGTCACACCAGTAAATGTTGAAGCGCTTTCCACAATCAAACAATTCAGTTTTTAACCAGTGCACTTAACCAAGTTTCCGTAAGGTAGACTATGTCGGCATCAGAAGCCTTAGTAGCAGAGCAAATATCCTCTCGTTTTGGAATTAGGCTTCGAATATTCGTGAAAAGAAATGAAAGCTGGTTAATGACCTGTAGCGTTGATCCACTGCCCCTCGCTCAGTCCTAATCGGTGGCAGGTCGCTCGCATCCATTAGGCACGCCATGCTAGGAACCTACAGTCTATTTATTTATTTATTTATTTATTTATTTATTTATTTATTTATTTATTTATTTATTTTCGATACTGTGAGCCCTTTCGGGCTGTTACAGGGTGGGAAGGTTTTCAACACTTGAAGAATATATGCAAACTGCATAGAAAACATACAAACAGCATAGTACAAACAGCACAACGCGAATTCAAAAACAAATATCTTGTTACGGTGAAAGATGTTTATTTTACAGAGCGGGGTGACGGATGGTCGCAGAAGGCTTAGCACTCAACCCAGGATTGAGCCTCACTTCGTTGTCCTCTGTCATTCTTTACCCGAGGTACGGTATCAATTCCCCCGTTGCAGACGATGCCCACCGGGCGAGTCATTCAGTGTCGCGCGTATAGTATGGCTTCAACCTGGCAACATGAACGACGTCAGTTCTTCTGGAACGACGGCCGGTAGATGTGAGTAGGGAAACGACGTACGTAACGTCACTAAAACGCGACGAGACGACAAAAGTACCTGTGTAGCGGGCCAGGAACTTTTGGTACAACCCACGCTTCCGGTACGGAGTCCACAGCCACACCAGACCGCCTTTTCTGTATGATACATGTCGATGTCGCTTGTCATAACGAACCTTTGAGCGGTCCTGTGATGCGAAAGTAGGGAGACGCGCGATGGGCCGCGCCTCCTCTGCGCGACAGAGTGTCTTAGCAAGAGGTGGTTTTTCCTCCTCGGAAAACGGGAGAATGGTGTCAAGGGTACTTCCTGGTCGGCGGACGTAGAGGAGGTAGAACGGGCCGAAACCGGTGGTCTCGTGTAGCGCAGTATTGCACGCGTAAGTCATAAAAGGTAAAATTGCGTCCCAGTTTTTGTACTTTGAGTCAACATACATAGCAAGCATGTTAATCAGAGTTCTCTGGACGCGCTCAGTCCGTCCGTTCGTCTGTGGATGGTATGACGTGGCGTGACGAAACTGGGAGGCTGACGGGCGAAGCAGCTCCTCAACGACGTCGGCTACGAACTGGCGGCCGCGATCGCTGATAATCGCGCGAGGGGGTCCATGCCGGAGGATTATGTAGCGTAATAAGAAGTCCGAAACGTGCTCGGCTGTGGCGGCAGAGATTGGTGCGGTTTCAGCGTAACGGGTCAGATGGTCCACACAGATTATAATCCAGCGGTTCCCCTGGATGGATCTCGGAAAAGGGCCTATCAAGTCAATGCCGACGACTTCAAAGGGAGAACACGGAGGTGGTATGGGATGGAGAAGGCCTGACGGTGCACTAGTTGGACGTTTCTACCGTTGACAATGGTCACAACTCGCAACGTATTTGGCCGTAGTTTGGCGCATGCGTGGCCAGTAAAAACGTTCCAGTGCGCGGTGGTATGTCCTGGCAAATCCCATATGGCCGGATGTTGGGTCGTCGTGCAAAGTTTGTAAGACGTTGGCTCGCAAAGCCTTAGGAACAACCAAAAGAAGGCGGGCCCCGGTCCCAGAAAAATTGCGCTTGTAAAGAATTCCATCCTGTACAACGAAAGGGCTCTGGCGGGGCTTCTCGACGGCGGATGAGAAAGAAGGAGCCAGACTATGGTCTTTGCGCTGTTCAGCACGGAAGGCGGCAAGATCTGGGAACGGTGAGTCTATAGCTGCTAGACAGTCGTCGAAATTGTCGGCGTCACATTCCGTCATGGGAAGGGGAAGTCGCGATAGGCAATCAGCGTCTGCATGACGGCGGCCACTCTTAAAGCATACATCAAAGTCATACTCTTGCAAGCGTAAGGCCCAGCCTGCAAGACGGCCGGAAGGATCACGTAGACCAGTTAGCCAACACAGTGAGTGGTGGTCTGTGACGATAGAGAATCTGCGGCCATAGATTTACGGTCGAAACTTGTGCACGGCAAAGACGACCGCAAGACATTCTTGCTCGGTAACGGTGTAATTCCGCTCTGCTTTACTCAAGCAACGACTAGCGTAGGCAATGACATGTTCGGCGGCTCCGTGACGCTGGACTAAAACTGCGCCGATGCCGATTCCACTAGCATCACTGTGCGCCTCAGTTGGGGCGGATGCGTCGAAATGGCGAAGAGTAGGTCCGGAAGTCAGCACGAACTTAAGCTGAGAAAAGGACGACTCGCACTCTTTCGTCCACTGGAACGGCACGTCTTTGTTGAGCAAATGAGTGAGAGGCTGAGCCACATCAGCGAATTTTGGAACAAAACGCCGGAAATATGAGCACAGGCCCAAGAAGCTTCGAAGTTCTCGCAGTGAACACGGTCGAGTGAAGCTGCTTACCGCGGTGACTTTCTGTGGGTCAGGTCGAACACCGTGCTTGTCTACGAGATGGCCAAGAACTATCGTTTCACGATCACCAAAGTGGCATTTTTTTAAATTCAGGGTAAGTGCCGCTTTCTCAAGGCACGTTAGCACAACATCAAGACGGCGATTATGTTCGTCGAACGTGCGGCCAAAAATTACAACATCATCAAGATAACAAAGGCATATTTCCCATCCCGGCATAACATTAAACTCATATAGACCGTCTGGAGTTGTAAACGCTGTTTTTTCCTTGTCCGCCGAGCGCATGGGAATTTGCCAGTATCCAGATCTGAGGTCTACGGAAGAAAAATACCAAGCAGAGTGCAGGTAATCGATGACGTCATCAATTCGGGGAAGCGGATATACATCTTTCTTCGTCACAGAGTTCAATCACCGGTAATCCACACAAAACCTCCAGGAACCATCCTTCTTCTTTACCAGTATAACAGGCGCTGCCCAGGGGCTAGAGGACTCCTGAATAACTTTCTTCGCGAACATTTCCTCTACCTGCTGAGCTATAATTTTACGCTCAGACGGAGATACTCTCTATGGTCTCTGGCGGATAGGATGGGATGGACCAGTATTAATCACGTGGCGAGTACGTGAAGGTGGTATGGGAAATTCGTGGTCATTCTGTGCAAAATCAAAGACGGATGCATTATTGGAGAGGATTCGAACCAATGTTTGTCTCTTCTCCGATGAAAGCGACTTGTTCACCATACTCAGGAATACGTCATCATTTGTGGAGGCCAGATTGGATCCATCCTTTTGGTCGTCGCTAATTACCGCAATGCTAATGTTATCGCTTGTGTCTTGTTCAAACACAGCCAGCCGCACTCCGCTAGGAAGAACAATCGGCTCGAAAGAGGAGTTTATCACCCACAGTAACGATCTGCCACTTTTCGTAGAAATCACACAACGCGGTACAAACACATCCTTTTTCGCACAGGTCAACTGGATCGGGTCAACTATCACGTCAACGTTATCAGGTGTGACACCACAGACTTCAACAGGCACTCGAACTATGGACTGCGCCGGCAGAGTTATGTCGTCAACGACGGCAATAGTCTGTTGGCGGCGCGTAGGCTCCTCACAAAAAGCAGACAGTAACACTTCACCAGCACCGCAATCAACCGTGGCTCCACATTCTTTCAGAAAGTCGATCCCCAGGATCACGTCATGGGTAGAATTCACAAGAACTGCAAACACTGCCTTAAACAACTTTGAGCCAAACGTAACAGTTACAGTACACACTCCCTTTGGTCGCAACGCTTCCCCACTCACTGCACGAAACGTTGCGTAGTCTTCCCAACAGAACATCACTTTCCGACCGATTCGGGTCTTGAATTCACTGCTCATGACGGAAACAGTTGCGCCCGTGTCGACTAAAGCTGACGTGGGAACACCATCTATAAGAACATCTACCTTATTCGTTGACATTGAAACTGGCGGAGGCATCTTTGCGTGCAGTGAAAAATGTCCGGCGACCTCACCTCCATCGGCCGCGGCGTCTAGTTTCCCGGAGGAGGAGAGGCGAGACGTCGACGGCTTGGAGATGGTGACCGATACCTACGGGAAGTTGGTGGTGTCACACTCCGCGCAGAATCAGGCGAATCGTTGCGGAAGTTCCGATGGTAGTCGCTGCCGTAGTAGCTGTTCCGTGGCGGCAAGCAATAGTTCCCAAGAGTATGCGTGCTTGGGCGGCGCGAGGATGCCGGTGGTCGTTCGTACTGCGGTAGAGGAGCACGACGGCGCTCCGAGCAGAAGTGTGCTATATGTCCACGAACACCACAGTAAAAGCACACAGGTGCTTCACGCATCACACGCTGCTGAAGACGTTCAGTGGGACCTTGCCACGCCGTAATGTCGGAGGGTGACGACCTCCTGGCGGAATCGCTCCGGGGCTCATAATTGCAAGAATAATGGCGCGGCTGCTCCGGTTCCTTCGAGCAGTCGAAGCCCGCAGCATTGATGGACACCGGCAGGGCGGCGCACAGTGAGAAAGCACCATGGACATGCGCGTTCCATATACCGGCAGCGTCCCGTCGATCAAGTTCGTCGCGCACTATTTCCCGAATAGTTGACGCCAGATCGCTGGGCGAAGGGCCAACGTCGATGTTCGCGACAGTGGTGACGTTGGGGAGTCGACCGAACTTTGCCGAAATACGCCGAGCCTTAAGAGCCTCGAATGTGCGGCAATGTCGGATGATGTCATTTGCCGAAGTTAGGTCGTCCTTGCCTATCAGGTAGTGGTACATATCTCCGGCAATACCTTTGAGGAGATGGCCGACCTTATCCTCATCTGTCATGGCCGGGTCCACACTTTTGCACAACTTCAGAACTTCCTCTATGTACGTGGTGCACGTCTCCCCTGGTACTTGCGCACGTTGGGCCAGCGTCTGTTCGGCACGCTTCTTTTTCGTTGACGGGTCGCCAAAACACTTCTTTATCTCGTCTACAAAATTCGCCCACGTAGTCAGGTTCTCCTCGTGATTCTCGAACCACATCAACGCGGTTTCCTCAAGAAACAGTGGGACGTTGTTCCGCTGGCTGGTCGTGTCCCAGCGGTTATATAGACTCATCCGCCGGCAGTGTTTAAGCCAATCCTCGTCGTCGTCTCCAGCGTTCCCGGAGAAGGTGCGCGGTTCCCTGTAGTGTTGTCCAAGGGAGATGGAACGAAGGCGGCGAGCTGTCACCATCGGGGTTCATGGTCACTGGTACAGGCGGAAGACCCGCGAGTCTGCGGCTTCGGCGGAGCTCCAGCGGTTTCTCTTCCGTCGTCCTTCTTCGGGGAGCGAATACGTTACCCAGCACTTCCACTAATCTTGTTACGGTGAAAGAAGTTTATTTTACAGAGCGGGGTGACGGATGGTCGCGGAAGGCTTAGCACTCAACCCAGGATTGAGCCTCACTTCGTTGTCCTCTTTCATTCTTCACCCGAGGTACGGTATCAATATAAACAGCGCATAAGAATATACAAAACAGCAGCATAGGAATGATGTGCAATTACACATAACAATAAGAATCTCAAAATTAGACACCGAGTGACTGAAGCTTCTCTTCGAAACTCGCGAGCGAATTCACACCTTCAAACATTTCAGGGCTTAGTTTATTCCATTCTTCAATTGTTTTAACCAGCAGAGAATGCTTGTAAATATCGACTCTAGACACAATAGGTCTAACAACGTACGGATGCGAGGACCGTGGTGACACTCTGCCTGGAGGCCGCAGGTAGAGCCCGGGATCAATGTTTAGCATACCGTTATACAATGGATAAAAAAATTTTAGTCTGGCTATTTTCCTGCGTGAGGCTAAACTTGGAAGGTTTCCATTATCAATTAATGCAGTGATAGATTCAGCCCTTCTGTACTTCGAAAAAATAAAGCGTGCAGCAAGATGCTGCACTCGCTCGATCTGCTTTATTAGAGTTAATCGGTAGGGGTCCCACACAATAGACGCGTACTCCAGGGTGGGTCGAACAATTGCAGTGTAAGCCTTGAGCTTTACATCAGGATGTGCTTGCTTCAATTTACGTCGTAGCATTCCTAGCTTTCGCTAAGCCGATCCACAAATGTTGGCAACATGCTCACTCCAACTTAAGTTATGCGTGATAATAACACCTAAGTACTTCATCTTCACTGCTCGTCGAATTTCCGTATTTCCGATTTTGTAAGTAAATTTCAAAGGTGATTGCTTTGTTGTGACACTCATGCAGACTGATTTATCGAAGTTAATTTCCATGTCATATGCTACACAGCAATCGTAAATTTTGCTTAATGATTTATTTAATGAAGATTGTTCATCAGCGCTCTTTACTCGACAAAATAACAGACAGTCGTTTGCGAAAAGGCGAACTTCAATCTGTGGTTTTACATTAGTAGCTATATCATTGATATAAAGCAAAAATAGCAGAGGTCCTATCACAGAACATTGGGGCACCCCAGAGGTCATAGGCAAGGAAGCTGAGTATTCATCGGCTACATCCACAAACTGCCGCCTATTACACAAGCACGCCTCTACCCGTTTTATGATCATAGGACATAGACCGTATGTTTTCAATTTTCGTATTAGTTTCACGTGGCAGACTTTATCAAGCGCCTTAAAGAAATCTAAGGCAATAACATCAACTTGCTCTTTCTCGTTTATAGCACTTGCGAAATACTGTATTGTCTCAAAGAGTTGTAACGGTTGATGAGCGTTTGCGAAAACCATGTTGCTTGGGATAGAATAAATTGTCTTCTGCGTACTGGACAAGATATTTGCTAATGACGTGTTCAAGGAGATTATATGCGGTGCATGTTATAGAGATAGGACGGTAATTTTTTACTTTTAGCTTGCCTCCAGCTTTGAAGATTGGAACCACGCGGGCTATCAACCAGTCATCCGGTAAGGTGCCCGTTTCAAGAGATGCTGTAAATATTTCAACTAAATTATTAGAGACCCATTCACAGTAGCGCTTTAGAAACGCATTCGGTATTTTATCGGGACCGGAACTTTTCTTCACATCCAGGTTAAGCAGGAGCGCTACAATTCCTTCTTTAGAAATGATCAGATCACTAGTACGTTCCTCGTTTACTTCAGGGTCTTCAACATAACATTCGCTCTTGGTGGAAAACACAGTGACAAAGTAGTTGTTAAATGCCTCAGCCATTCTTCCTGGTTCACTACAAATCGTTTCATTGACTATTACACTATCTATCGTCGATTTCGAAGAAGACAAATACCTCCAAAATTTTTTTGGGTTGTGAACCATGTAATCAGCCAGCGTAGTTGAAAAGAAATGAGCTCGCGCGTCTTTCAACTCTTTCCGTATTTGGGCACAAAGCTCTGAAATCGTTACAGCTATCCGAGGAACCTTTTTGCGTGCACGTCGCAGTCGGCGTTTTAAATTAATAATATGGCGGGTTACCCACGGGTTATGCTTTTCTACTCGTTTTACTTTTCTGGGATCGAAGCGAGATAAAAAGTTTGATAGAAGAGACTTAAAGTACTGCCACAGTATGTTCACTTCTTTATCCCGTGGAAGCATGTCGAAACCTAGTTCCAGGGCATCCAAAATGGACGTATCATCAGCTCGTTGAAAATCGTACACAGAGGCTGCTCGAGCTTTGGTCAGTTTTTCATTCGTCACCCTGAGGGCAGCTACAACTAATTTGTGGTCTGATATCCCGTCTTGAACAGTGACGTCAAGGCTAAAAGTTTTATCAGACAAGAATATTAAGTCTAAAGTTGACTGTCAATGTTCTTATATTCGCGTTGGACTTTCCACCACTTGTACAAGGCTGTAGTTTACCATTAATTCTAGCATTATTTCAGCGTGTGAGCGATTAAAGGAAGCTGGGATTCTATTTTTCCAATCGACACCCGGTAAATTAAAATCACCCATAAGTATCATTCTGCTCCTTATATTTGTGTTTGCGCATAAATAAGCATCAATTTTCTCAAAAAGATCTAATTAACATGTTGGTGCTCTGTATACAACACCAATTAGTATTGTAGCATCGCTAAGAAATAACCTACACCAAATACTTTCATGTTCATCGATGTCCGGTAGCAATTCATAATTTATCGTTTTTTTTTATCAATAAGGCTACACCACCGCCTCTACTGGTCCTGTCCTTGCGAATAACGTTGTAGCGAATGGGGAATACTTCCTCGCTGTTAATGTCAGTGTGCAACCAGGTTTCCGATATTCCTATTAAATGAGAGTCGTGTAGTAAAGACATAGTTTCTAGTTGTTCGTGCTTGTGAACAACGCTTCTGGCGTTAATATTTATAAGTCTTATATCCTGTGGCTTTTTGTGTCATGCACTGTCGCGAGACAGCGAAGCGGAATCTTTAGGTAATCGTACACGTACCTGGGCGTGCAGATCCCATGTGTAGGCCGTTCCATTGATAAAAAGTCTGTCGTTAACAAGCTTGACTTTTGCGCCAGCCTGTTTATCTGATTGCGCAGAGCGCCACAGTTCTTTTCTTTTATACTGCGTTTCAGATGAGTAGTCATGTGAAATGCTTATATGTCCGTTCCTTTCAGTTTTCTGCAGTTCTGAAGGATCGCTTCTTTTTCCTTGTGATTATAAAGCTTCAAAATAAGCGGTCTATCTCGATCCCTCTTCTTTTGCCCCAGTCTGCGAATTCTTTCTACTGACGTTACGTTGACAGATCTAAGAAAATACCCTTCACTACTCAGTCTTCAATTGCTTCTTTTGTTCCATTGGGACTTTCCGGGACGCCGTACACAATAACGTTGTTTCTCCTAGCCCTATCCTCTAATTCAACTGGTTTCTTATTTTGCTGTTTAATTGTCTGTTCCAGTTTGCGCACAGTGGTTTCCAGGCCTTCCAGTCTCGCGCACGTCGCTGCAACTTTGTCAAGTTTTTGTTCAAGCAACGAAAGCTTAGAATTCATTTGTGTCTGTGATTCAAGAATTTGCTGTAGCAGTTCTTCCGTGGAAGGGCCGGAATTAGTCTCAATATCTCCGCAAAGTAACAGTATCAAGCAAGACCACAACAGGCTTATATCAGCACAGATCATTGGGAGCAGCAGCATAATTAGGCAAAGAGAATCTGATCTAAATGAAACAGGGGAGTAATAACCAACCTGTAAAACAAGCCATGCGAATTTAGGGGACATGACTGCAGGGCTGCTGCCGCTCCCACTGAAGATGAAACGCTTGGGTGACTGCTTTATAGGGTCCAGTTCAGGTGATGTCCCTCCGCCCGACGACGCCCACTTTCTTGGCCATATGACGTCATCCGCTCGGAATCGCAGCGCTGAAAAGTTGTTGAGTGGCACGCTGCTTTGTCCGCTTGATGCATCAGATGTGACGGTTAACGGCGGGATCTGTAAAACAAGCCACGCGAATTTAGGCGACATGACTGCAGGCCTGCTGCCGCTCCCACAGAATGTTTGAGAGAACTATAGGACTCGTGCACGCAGTCATAAGAGGCATCGCACGCGGTCCTCTCCTGTCTCTTGATGTTGGATCGGCTGAGTGTGAGGTAACTGTTGTTCGGCTCGGCTGTGGGATCGTTGAAGAGCAGCCAAATCTCGTTTGGTTTTTATCAAGCTGGCTTTTGAGAGCTTGTTTTCCGCAATGATTTTTTGGTAATCCGAGGTTTGGGTTAGGGAGAGGGCAGTGAGAAACCTGAGTTGTGTCCAGCTTACCTGCGTTTCAGCTTGGTGATTGGTCTGGCACTGCACTGGTCTTTGAATGGGCTTCATAAGTTGTGGTGTATTGGGGTGGTGGACAGTAATACTGGCCACTGTTAGTTCGTAGGTTCCTTGATCGAGAGCGAGATGTCGACCGGGATCATGGGCGCGGCATGTGGACCAAGCTTGGCAGGCATTGATTTTTGTCAACACTGAACTACCTTCCTCCTCGGATGCGAACCAGCGTGGTCAACGGCCTTGTTTGTCTCTGTCTGTCTCCGCGGTTGTCCGTTGTGTTTTCGGGGGCGTCTTGCTTTTCTGGTGTTTGGAGGGATGTCGAGCTGGCATCAGGCGCTCTCGGTAGCTGGGTTCTCCGGTCACGTGCTCCTCTGCCCATGCTGCACATTGCGGGGCACACTGGCCCCCTTCCGTCGGGTCCAAGTTTCCGCATATTTCGTAACCTTGGAAGTTCAGGCTGCGGAAAGACGTCCGTTCTGTGGCTCACTTGGCCGACAGAGCTTACAGACTTGTCTTTCTACAAGGGTAACAAGCCAATTCTCCTCTTTGATAGTAGATGTACACGGATATGAATGTTCCTTAAGATATGATGGCTGCTGTTTTTTGAATCACCCAGCATGCGAGCGTGACAGAGTTTTACGTTTCGAATCAGGATCCGCAAGTTTGCCTTCAGGGTATCGATGGGGTATGTGGTGGCAGGCCGTGAATAACCCCGCATACGACGCACTCTCCCGTAGCGACCTATACGAATTCACAGCATGAGGTCGGCCGCTTACAGTGATCAACTTGATTTTACGTACCACTTCGGCCACGTTTTGGTCAGGAGTCGACGCAGTTATAATATCGGAGCTTTGTTCTGCGGGTAGCTTAAATTGCTCACCTAGGATTTTAGTTCCACACGCTAAGATAACTGCCTCCTCCAGTAGTGTGCTGACGAATGTTATAATCAGTAAATCCTTGGTGTGGACTTATGGAAAATTTGAAGTAGTGCCTTGGAAGCGGAGTGAGCTTGCGATGTTTGGGCTCACGGCGGAGAAAAAGGCCTTGGGCTTGTTGCTACAAGGGCCGCTCTTCGGAGCCTGTTGGCGTTCTCTCGCCTGTGGCTTTCGTAAGCAGAGGGTGAGTACCCTCGTTTCGTCGTCGTCAGCGTTCAGTTCTGTGGTTAGTCCTCGTTGTCGCTCTTCTTGCAGCCTTCACTAGGCGCAGGAGTGGTCTCCGAAAAGTCGACACCTTCTAAGTTGGGGTTACCGAGGCTGTTTGAATGCCCGTCTGCGTTTACTGTGCCAAGTGCAACTGTTCCGGCTGCTGTGAGTGTCTGCTTTGCTGGTAACGCCGGCGGAGCTGCCTATTTCTCCGGAGGCTTGACGCGACAGGCACGCTGTGGAGCTGTTCTTTCACTCCTAGTGACTTGAAAAACAGCTCGCGGGCCAGAATGTCGGTGTCCGCCGATGCCGGCTGACTTCACGAGCCCCAGAGTGTCGATGTTCTGGGGTGTCGGAAGTGGGACACAAAATGAAAAATACGAAAACTACGAAGCGCGATAAGAAGGCTTCCGCACACCTCAACACCACATAGCCTTTTTTACCGTCTCTGTGAGCAAATGAAAACAAGCGCGACTGTTACTAGCCTTGTGCCGCCACGGTGGTCTAGTGGCTATGGTACTCGGCTGCTGATCTGAGGGTCACGGGATCGAATTCCGGCCGCTGTGATGGAGGCGAAATGTTGAGGCTTCGCAACTCTGCGATGATAGTTAAAAGAAACCCAGGTTAAAGAAGGTTAAACGCGTCACGTTTAACGTTCTTAGGCGTCTCAGAACGTGTCACGTTGAACTTGTCAAAAAAAAAGAACGTGTCACGTTGAAGAACCCCACGTGGGCGAAATTTCCGGAGTCGTCCAAAACGGCGCCTCTCATAATCATATCGTGGTTTTCGGATGTTCAACCCCAGTAATCATTCAAACTACCCTTGCGCCATTAGTACAGCCTACGCTCATTTTTTTCAACATGCCGTGTTCTTCTTCAGGAAGCAGAGTTCACTGCTAAGTATTAAGGGGTTATTGGAGAAGGATGTACCGTTACAGTGGCGCACAAAAGGTGGCCCCTAACAATCTGCTTGTACAGGCGCGAAGCCTTAATTAAACCAGATCCACTGAGCTCTTTCACCGCCACCCGAACGTGTCATTCAGTTTGAAAATGTAGCAACTTTTCAGGAAAGGCGAGGCCTCTTTTGTGGCTGTATGTGGCCAGAAGCTGCGCACAATTGGCGTTGTGGACTGTACAGGATACCCCTTCAAAATACGCGCCCAGGACCAGGTCCGGGATTCCAAGTACTACCAAATCTGTACTGCGCCAAAACAAAGAGATTGCCTTGTGCATTCTGTTTTAGAACTCACCTCACAGATGCATTGTGCATTTCCACGAGCTTTTTCACCAGTGACTCCTCCTCCATCTGTCAGAAAGGGAAGAATCCTTTCGAGAAGCAGCATCTTGTATCAATTTTACTGTTAGTTTTCAGCATTCCCTTAAATCCGATGCGTGTTCACGCGCAGGTTGTCCCTGATATAAACTCTTGCTCGTGAGTATAGAAGGTATTCCTAACTCGCGTGAGAAATGGCAAGGTGCGTGCAATTTATTGACATGGTGAACATACTCATGTGAAGTGAGAGTAACAAAATACAAGTTTCTCAATTCCCACTTCGGAAGCTCGCTTAATGCAGCTAATAAATTGCTCAATGATCTTCATAACTATCAGCCGCAGGTTACAGAATGTGAGCTGCAGTACGTACTCTATTGTATTCAAGGTCAATTTCACTCCTTCAACGTCCTTGGCTTCCAGAGTTTCTCATCTGTGCCGGGACGGTTTTCTTCGGAAAGGTATTGTGAATCTCTTCCTCTTAGAAGTATTCGAAGTGCCATATTTGCAAAGGCCTAAGCTGCTAAGCCGGCTATGCATTGCGCATACACCCGGCACCGAACAGCAGCCTACAATTTTATACATCTTCGGCGGTCGCCTCTGACTATGTATGTTGATACTATTAAGTGGTTTCCAGCCAACAGCTTAAGTACGGAAACTTCGTCGCTTTCTCAGAAACGTCGTGTACAAGGCGACGGAAAACGCGCTTTTGGCTCGCATCTGAGTTACCGTGGCAAATTGCATGGCCACGTGCTCCCCCATGCCAGGGCACCCTGACAGTAGCGCCTGCTTTCCTTTTGTTGGCTTAGCCTTTGAGTCCAACAGGAAGAAACGAAAAGCCCTCTGCTATACGTGATCGCGATTATGCGCAGCACAGCATAGAAAAAGATATTGTAAAAAGAACGAAGCAACGAATTAAAAAAGTAGGAAGGAATGAAGGGAAAGTCTCGGGTTACGCGGACACGTTCTTCGCTTCAATGCACTACTTACACTCCTGCCCTCAAGGAACTGCTACATGACAGTGAGAATAAACTTGACACCCTTGCTTGTTCCTTCACGATCGTAGCACGTGCGCTGCTGTGAAAGCGAGTGCGGAAAAGAATATTAACTAGTGTTTTCGAGGCGCCGCCTCGACCAGTCGGAGCGCACGGTGTGTCCGGCCCGCGGCGAGGAGGATCAGAATACCAGCCGTTCGTGCCGACGCGTTCGTGCAGACGAGAATCCAGGGAGATGGGAGAAAATCCGTGGATTCCCCGCGGCTCGAGCGAACGAAATGCCTTAGCCATGCGTCGACTGAAGTGCGCTGCCGGGAAAGCGGTTCGACAGGCACGTCGCTCCATGTCCCGCTGACGCTTTTAAGGAAGCCCATGCGTGAGCTCTCCGCTGCTCGCGGCCTCCAAGTCTGGTGGACCAGGATAGAAGAGAAGTACACATAGGCTCGTGCAGGATACCTATCATGTATATGTGCGTGTGTGTGAATTAGAAGTGTACGCAATGCCTTACAAGGAACGGTATACTTTCTAATCGGTTATATTTTGCTCTATTTCTAACACTTCAGATACTTCCCCTAAGTAAAGGTCTTTGTAGTTCATTTACCATTTCCTCTAATCAACTACGAAATAACAAATCACTATTGACCTGGAGGCACGTGTCGAATGACAAACTGCTACGCAAAATATTCGCACGGTGTAACACCGCAGTTACATCTATTGCGTTTGTGGGGAGGGTTTGCAGTGGTGAAGCGGACGTTTTCTTCAGCAAATAGTGCCAGCATTGTGGAACAACCCCGTATCGAGTGAGAAACGACGGGCGAGAACATTCCAACAATGAAAAATGGTGTGCTCTCCAAGAACCTCAACACATCCAAGATCACTCATCCACTGACCTAAGTGGACACGTCGCGATTCTACTATGTTCTGGGGAACTCTGGAAGGCGGCGTTTACTAAGCCCATGACGGCGGATGAACATGTGAGACAGACGTTCAGAGAAGGAGGAAGCGCAGAGCATGCGCCGACGCTCGCCGCGGCATGTGAGGGAGACAGAGGCACCTCCGAGAGCAACGCTGACAGGGTGAACAAGAAGCGATGTATTTGGCGAAGGAAGTGGCAAGGCCAGACCAGGGAAAACGAGTGCGAATGCGGTTGTAAGTTTTATGAAAGGCGAGATGACCAGCCGTGGGAAGGTGGTGAAATGTATCCAATATCTGTGCACTGCATCAATTTTCGCACTGCATCAATTTTCAAACAGTTGAACATAGTTCCTCTACCGCTCTTAAACAAAAGCACGCTGTTAAATTGTTACGACGTTAGTTTCGCCAAAAAAACTACTTTTTACGCAACCTTTCTTGCCTAACAAAATGTAAAAGAATGCACATTACTCGTCTTTCTCAGGAATGGGTACTTCCACGCAATCGAACTCTGAAAAACAGGTGCTATGTTACTTACTGCCATGGAAGATGATGTCGGAACACTAATGGAGAATAGTGTTTCCTGAGACCTTCAAGTTGGGCGCATTCCAATGCGATATAGAGCACAGTAAGTGGTTCGTGACATTGATCAGACACTGGTCGAACACTACCGGACAGAAGCCATGAGTCTGTGCTGTGTGTGTGTGTGTACTATCCTACGTCTGCAGTGTGCCTTGTGTGTGGCGTGTCTGAGGCGAATACTAAATATACATGTAAGGCAGGAGCACAGCTATTATTCATCGTTCATCCTCATACAGCTTGATAACTTGTAGCTTCTTATGTCACTCAAAAGGACAGATAGCAGAGCGAGGTGGTGCGTATTGCGAAGAGGCGTGCACTACGCGGACACAACGGAATACGCGTTGACAACGGGAACGCCGACTGTCAACTGAAACATAGGACTGAAGCGAGAAAGAATGAAGACGCACAATATATCTGCGCATACTCAAAGTACTGGCGCCGCCTGCCAAACGACTACACGTTCCGGTCTCCGCGGCAGCCAACCGTTGACACATTCTGTCTGTTCTCTATATACGCTAATCGACTGCTGACTCATGCGCGCGCTTCCATTAATACTGATATGCTAGGTCTCGACCGTTAAACGCATTTCTTCATTCTTATGTGCAGAATCTTACATTTGTCTAACGTGGGCATATAGTTACAGTTTCGGCAGCGCAATGACAGATTACACGGTGTTCATCCTGATAACGACTTTCTATGTTCAATTAATTTCTGATTAATACAACACGCTCTCTGCCCTACTGTAGAAGCGTCCGCAGCAAAAAGAAATATTATAACCCCACCCATGCGGTAGTCGGTAAAATTACCGTTCCTCGTGTATTTCGCTCAAATGTGTAAAAAGTGCACTGATAAACAAGAGCAAATGTCGGTTTTTATAGATAGGTGTAGATAGGTGCGGAGTTTCAATGGGGTGCGTTTCTAGATTCTTCCCGTGAACCTACTTAATGTCAACGATGGTTGGGTGTAGAGATGGCGTGTTTCCACAGAAGTCTGCGATGGTCGGGCAGTATAATATCCCAGGTATTGGTATCATTTTTACTGATTCGTCATCCTGGCGGGACTGTAACCTTTTTAAGGTCTCGCATTGAAGTTTCTTTTTAAAGGGGCGCGCTGCTGATCCACAATCACTAGTTTCAACACTTCAGTCAAGGGGGCGGCTACTTTTGCTAACCAACGGATCTCACAGCCTGGAAATCGCATCATTGGGAGTTCTGCTAATGCACAACTATTATTGCAAAGTAAGAATTACAAATCGCTCATTGTATGAAAGCCATATTTAGGTGGTACATTAGGTGGTACTGAGTACTTCATCCCAGAATTTCTCATGCGAATTAGATGAGCCTTTATTCGTGGCTTTGCGATTACTCACCTGACACTGACTGGCATAAACTTTCCCTTTGTCGTCATATCCAGCCCACAGGAGAGTTCTGCGAAAAATAAGTCGGCGTACCAGAAATGCCACACAACGTCAAAGATAAGAACCAGTACTAACAAATGTTAGGGGAAGGTAGGGGAGACCAGTTTTAAATGCGAAACATTTCTTGCTGAAGTTCAGCAATTGGCAGTATCTATCAAAGCATCTAGCCACCCCTGTCCATGTGTTCACCTGGGAGTCTCGTTCACTTGAAGATGCGCCATAATTGGCAAGATAGGGTATATGTAAATGACGAAGACGAATTATTTGCATTCGCGCCGCAAGCAAGACATACCTTTTATTAATTTATTTCTTTAAGAATATTGTTGGCCCTGAAGCCGTTGCAGGGGTGGTTTACAGTAATACACAGGAATATATCTGTCCTAGTTACAGAGCGATATATTGTCGTGACGCAGGAAGAGCAGGAATCAGGAACACAGTAGGTCACTTTAATTGAAAACCAAGACTGAAAATGATGATGCTTATCTGAGCCTTCAAATATGGCGCATACCCACTTCGGGGGATTGGCCAAGACCTGAGGCGCTTTGGGACGGTACGGAAGGAGGGAGAGCTGCACTACAATGAAGGCTGAACTAGGATGGGAGTGTCTTTCTGACCGTCGCCGTAAACAGAGATTGAAGTTTCTTTATTTGATATACAATAACAAAACTGGAATTAACCGAGAAACTTACCTACACAAACCTCATTACATATCAAAACGTTTTGATCATAGTTGTAAAATCCTGGAATACCAAGCTAAAACGAACATGTATGCCAATTCATTTTCCCCCAAACAATTAAACAGTGGAATAAGCTAACTGAAAAGCAAGTACATAGTACGAACGAAGATGTATTCTATTCAATGCTATAATCCCATGTTGTAACCTGAACGAAGATGTATTTATGTGTGAAGAAAATTGTATTATGTGTGTGAACAAAGATGTATTTCAGTTATTGATGTATGTACAAAGTTGTATTATGTGAGCGAACGAAGATGTACCTCATTTATTGATGTAACCCCCCCGCTATAACGCCTTCGGGCGCTGCTGGGTATCTCATAAATAAAGAATAAAGAATAAAGTTTTAGTTGGTATAGTGTGCGAATACCGCAACATGATGAATAAAAAGGAATAAAAATAATAATAAACGAGAGAAAAGGAAAACGGAGAAAAAAAACTATGTAGTTTGCTTGTGTACTTCCACTATCAAAACAGGTAAAGTGTTTTCCCGCGTGGATCTCGTCGTCTTCTTCGAACCCAGCGAGCACTTCTTCTTCCTCTGTAGGCCGCAGATTGCATGTGGCATTTGCCTCCCTCCGTGGAGAGAGCATCGTCCCGATTCTCAGATGCAGTACCTGTGTGGCACGTCAAATCAGAGCTGTATGGCTTCATACGCACAACGTGCACAACGTCGGGGACAGCAGAACGCATTCTCGAAAGGCTGTGAGGTATGACCTCGTAGTTCACATCGCTGAGTTGTCGGACAACCTCGCAGGGACAGTATTTTTTCGGAGAGCCCTCGTCGGCGAATAGGAGTAAAACCCCACACTTGCTCACCTGGACGATGCGTGACGTATCAGTGGCGTAGGTTGTAACGCTGTGCGTACGAGTTCTGCTGCCTTATAATACGGATGCGCGCAAGCTGTCGTTCTTCCTCCGCACGCTGAGTGAACTCTTCAGCATCTGTATCTGCGTCATCGCCGTCGTACAGCAACATTGCATCATGCATCGTGGTCACTTCGCGGCCATAGAGAAGACTGAATGGCGTCCTTCGCGTCGTTTCCTGCGGCGCCGTCTTATAGGCGAATGTAACGTACGTTAAAATGTTGTCCCAATTTTTGTGGCCAACGTCAGCTTACATACTCAGCATATCTGAAATAGTCTTGTTTCATTCTCTTAAGCCGTTAGTTTCAGGGTGGTGTGCCGTCGTTTTGCGGTGGGCTGTGCCGCTGAGATCAAGAACTGTCTTGAGTGCTGGCGTGAACGGAGTACCTCTGTCTGTTATTATTACTGCAAGTGCACCATGTCTGAGGACGACATTTTCCACAAAAAACCGTGGTGCCTCTATAGCGGTGCCGCTTGGTAAAGCTTTTGTCTCAGCATAGCGCGTGAGATAATCGGTGGCGACTATTGCCCCCTTGTTTCCTGACACCGAAGTAGGGAACGGTCCCAGAAGGTACGTCCCAATTTGGGCAAAAGGCATGGTAGAAACCTGGACCGGTTGTAAATGTCCAGCAGGCTTCCAAGTTGGAGCTTTCTGCCGTTTGCAGTCCTGACACGTGCGCAGGTAATGTTTAACGATCGATGCAAGCTTTCGCCAGTAGTACTTTTGCTTTATTCTGGCCATTGTGCACGCCCAGCTGAGATGGCCGGAAGTCGGTTCATCCTAGCAGGGTCCGAGTATTTCCTCATGCATAGACGCTGGGACGACAAGTAACTAGGCGCTTCCGTTTGACGAAAAGTTCTTGTACAGAACATTGTTGCACAAGGAGAGGACGCAAGCTTCTTGCGAAATGTCGAGGTACGCTTGCAGTACGGCCTTCCACAAATTCAATGATAAGAAGCAACTCGATGTCTTCCCGTCGCTAACGGGAAATAGAAGTCGTGTCAACCACCCCTATAAAAGCTATGTCGTCATCATCGTTGACCATGTGCTCTATCGGTGACATTGAGAGGCAATCAGCATCGGAGTGCTGCCGTCCAGATTTGTCGATCACCGCCACATCAAATTCTTGAAGCCGTATACAACAGTGTGCTAGGCCACCATAAGTTCGTCAGCCAGCACAATGAGTGACGGTCGCTGACCACGCGGACGGAACGGCCACAGAGATATGGACGCAACTTCATAACTGCCCATACGACGGCAAGGTATTTCTTTTTCTGTCTAAGAGTAATTAGATCCGGCGCGCGTAAGCGTTCTGCTTGTGTATGTAATCCCTCATTCTGCTGAGTCTTGCCACTGGACGAGCACAGCGCCCAAGTCTACATTGCTGGCGTCCGTGTGAAGCATGGTAGGCGTGTCCTCGTCAAAGTTAGCAAGCACAGGAGGCGTTTGTGTGTGTGTGTGAAAATCTTTTATTGATAAGAGTTTCCAGGCCACAAGGACCCTTTACATAGGGGGAGTCCTTATTCCGGGACCCCGCTGGACAAGGCCGCTACCCGCGCCCGTTGGACTAGAGCCCTTTGAGGCTCAAGTCCTGAGCAATTGAGTAGGGCTGCCTCCCATGCCTCTCTAGTAGGGGAAGGGAAGGATTCGTCTGACATGCCCACACCATGTGAAAGTTATCCGAGACTTCCCCACAGTGGGGGCACCGCCCATCGACTTTAGGGTCAAAATGTTTCACAATTGCAGGACACAACAAGGTGTTGGTCTGCAGGCGCCTTAGTATTCGTTCATCGGCCTTGCTCAGGCCCTTAGCAGGTACTGGGAAGTGCCGATGGAGTTCGCAATAATGCATCACAATTTCGCGGAATCGTAGGAGTGGTTGCCTAGTCTCTGAGCCGGAAAAGCCTGATTGAGGTGCCCGGTGGTTAAGCGCGCGGGCGGCCGCGTCCGCAGCCTCGTTACCTCTAAGGCCCTGGTGGCTCGGAGTCCAAATGATACGTTTGGGTGAGGGGTCAGAATCCCTCACTCTTCGCTTTAAAATTTGGTAGGCTAAAGGGGAGACCTCGCCCGCCAGGTAGTTTTCACAGGCTCTGCGCGAGTCTCTAATTATGACTCTGGAGTTTGTGTGCGAGGCGGCAAGCGCTATTGCTACTTCCTCAGCCCGCGCGGAGTTGGAAGCCCGATAGGAGAGCCCGTTAACGCGTTGGTCCTGGTGAACTACAGCGGCCGTGTAGAATCCGGTAGGTGACGGCCCTGCTACATCAACGTAGTATACACCCTGCTTGGATCCGTATTGGTGTTCGAGGGCCCGGGAGCGCGCCCCTCGTCTGCCTTCGTGGGTCTGCGAGTGCATGTTACGAGGAAGAGTAGGCGCTGCCGAAGTTCGTCAAATGCCGCTTGTCCTTCTTCGCGCCATACAAGTGGAACGTCTTCGCTTGTAAGGCGTGTTAGCGGCGCGGCTAGGTGTGAGAAGTTGGCTATAGATCTTCGGTAATCAAACACAAAAACGCCTGACTGACTTCTTATCCGTTGGCGCTGGAAATTTTGCGGCGGCTGCAATCTTCTCGGGGTCAGGATGAACGCTGCTATGGCTTACAACATTACCTAGGAATTGGAGTTCGTCGAAACAGAAGTGGAATTTCTCTGCTTTCAGTGTCAGGCCGGCGGACCGGATCGCTACAGAAACCAACAGCCTTCTTAGGTGCTCATCGAAAGTTTCTGAAAACACGATGACGTCATCGAGGTACACCAAACATATCTGCCATTTAAGGCCAGATAGAACCGTGTCCAGCAGCCTTTGAAATGTAGCTGGAGCTCAGCATAATCCGAATGACAAGACCTTAAATTCGTGCAGCCCGTCAGGCATCACGAAAGCACACTTTTCTCTGTCGCATTCGTCGACCTAAACTTGCCAATACCCACTTTTCAGGTCCATCAACGCGAAGTACTGTGCATGCCTCAACGGGTCGAGAGAATGATCGATACGCGGTAATGTGTATACGTCTTTTATTGTCACCCGGTTCAGATTGCGGTAGTCCACGAAAAAGTGTAGGCTACCGTCCCTCATTTTAACCATCACTACAGGCGATGCCCAAGGGCTATTTGATGGCTGCATAACATCATCGTCGAGCGTGTTCCTTAGTTGTTGAGTCGCTTCGCCCTCCTTTGGTTCGACACGGTAAGGGTTCTGTCGGATTGGTTGTGCGGTCTCCTCTGTTATACTACGGTGCTTTGTCAGTGGCGTTTGGTCGACAAGAAGCAGTCTTTAAACTCGTGCAGAAAATCAACAAGACGTGGCCCCTCCGGCGGCGGTTAACTTATGCTCACGTCAACAGGTGGTGTTGCTAAGGTATCTGGCTCGCCGTGCTGCACTGCAAGGCATTCGCGGAAATCCGCAACTTCGTTGAGGAAAGCAACTGTACTGTCTTCGGTGATACGTCGTCGTTCGTTGCCAAAGTTCGACAGGAAAACCTCGGCTTGACCATGCACTACACACACGATACTCCTGGCTATAGCCACACCCTGAGTGACCAGAAGTGCGGAGACTTGTTTGGCGACGCCGTCTCCATTGTGCGGCGCGGCGCACCTCACCGAAACAAGACGGCAAGATAACGGTAGCACGGTCACGTCATTCAGGAGACACAAGGGCTTGCTCTGTAGCTCTGCACTTGGATGTGTGGAAAATGTAAGCAGACATCCCGGTATATTGACGACACCACCGTATACACGCGGGGAATCCACACCTAGGATGGCCTGCTTGCAACACTCGGAGCGGATAACAAAAGTGGCGACGTGTGGGGTGTCCCCTATATTAACACTTGCAGTGCACTTTCCAGTAGGCGTCCGCGGCCGGCCTCCAGCTCCTCGAAACTGTGGTCCCGTCCACTCCATTCTAACTTTCCTGAGCCTATCCGCCAAATGTTCACTCATTATTGAAAATTCCTCTCCAGTGTCGACTAGTGTCGTCACATCATGACTGTAGACATTAACAATAATCTCTGCTCTTACAATTTTGTCATTCGTCAAATCGTCGGATTTCGCCGGCTCTTTCTTTGTTCGTAATGGGCGATTTTCAGCTTTTCGTCGATTGGCGAACCTCCCCACTAAAGATTGCGTCCTTTAGTTTTCCCGGTGGAGGCGGCAGGATCTCCCTCTGGCCAAGTCTGGTACTTCGCCGAATTGGTGACGAACGTGCAGGAGAAAGGGAGCGCGACTGCAACTCAAGGGAGTCGTCACGCCTACTAGCTACACTCGCATCGACGTAAGGTCAGCTGCTCGGGCGATGAGGGACAGAAGACGGAAATCCTTGATGTCCTGCTGCACGATAAGGACAAAAGCATGTGGCCAGCTTCTCCACAATGAAAGCAGAGAGGCCTGTAGTCGAGAGCGCGCCAAATGTCTATTTTTCGGATCGGAGTCGCATTGAAGGTACCCTGTAATACCAAGGTAGTGTCAGCGATTGCTGCTGATAGTACTGCGGCTTCGACGAAATCGGCGGTGGTCGGCAGTCTTCTGCGTAGCTAGGACTCGCGCCACGCGTATTGATGTTCTGTTCGGTGGCGAAAGTGCTTGCCTTATCTCTTGGCGCACACCTTCAGAAACCGACGCAATCGCGCATTCATTTGATGTGGCGTGCAGCTTCTTGACTTCATGCACGATTTCTCGTATCATTTGACGCAAGCCCTCAACACTTGGTGACAATGCTGTAACGGCCGCGGCACTGGTTGGTGCACCATTTGCGACTAGGTCGTACAGGCGGTAGCGCAGCTGTAGTGCGCGTTCGATGGCCGTCAACTCCTTCAGAAATTCGTCGACGCTTCTTGGCGGGTTTCGCAGACAGGCAAGCACCTTTACACCGCGCATGTGGTGGCTCAGCTTTTTCGCGTCGGACATATCCGGGTCTGCTCGACAAAATAGCCGGGTCATGTCCTCAACAAATATGGCGTCTGTTTCGTAGGGCTTTTGTATGCGCGTTTCGGTGAGTCGCTGATCTTGCTCTCGCCTTTCGGTCGTTCTGAACGTGTCGAGAAACTTTCGGGTGAACTCTTGCCAAAGTGACCAGTTGCCTTCACGATTCGTGACCACGTTAGCGTGCCGTCTTGAAGGGGGAAGTAAACGTGTGCTAACTTCTGTCCTGTGCCGACCTTCCACCCATTGACACTGGCTACACACTCCTCGAGCCTATCTTCGGCGTCCTCGTAGGGATTGCCGTGAAAGGTGGGAGGAGATCGAGGATTCAAGACAGTCCGCTGTGATGGGCCTGGCTTTTCCATGCCTTGAGTACTCTACTCGGTCACGGTTGCACTTTCTAGTAGCGGACCGCCTTCCGGGCTCAGGTATAACAGCCGGCGGCTGGCACGGTGAACAGGTGTTTCAAAGCGTGGAAACCGTTCTGGACTCGATGCGGGGCTGCGGAGGGGTGTCCCGATCATTTACCCGGCACTTCCACCAATGTCGCGATGCAGGAACAGCAGGAATCAGGAACTCAGCAGGTCACTTTGTATTGAAAACCAAGACTGAAAAGCTCAGGCTTGGATCTCGTCGTATTCTACGAACTCAGCGAACACTTCTTCCTCTGTATGCCGCAGATTGTATGTGGCAATTTTAATTTAATTTACACCTCGTTAAGTTGAACTTAAACAATTCGAGTTACAAAGCAATACAATATAACATCTGCATGGAACCAGCACAGCGCGTACACTACTGCTTAACAATGCAGTAAGTAATATGACAAAGGTGGCTAGTGGTTTATAACAGAAAATTTCTAAATAATTCAGTTCTAAGAGCAATTAAACAGGTACGCGGATACTTAACTAGTCAGCCTAACCATAGAACTAAAGAAAGCAGAAAATATTTAATAAATTTTTAAGCAATATAAGACCTCATATTTTATTTATTTATTTATTTATTTATTCATTCATTTATTTATTTATTTATTTATTTATTTATTTATTTATAAATACTGCGGTCTAACTTATACCATAGCAGGGTGGTACATAAACACGCACAACGTACATTTGGGCAAAAAGAACAACGAACAATGGCAAAGCAATCAGAACAGGTTACAGAACCCTTCAAGTCAAATACCCTTCAAACGATACCAAAGATTTTTGGATTACAGCCTCGTTAGACAGGTTATTCCAATCGTTTATTGTACGAGGAAAGAAAGAATATTTAAAGTAATTCACTCTTTGCATCAACGGCTTAATTTTTTGTGAATGCCGGATTCTGGTTGCGGAACCTGTAGATGGAATCAAGATATGTGATGTGTTAATTTTGTAATGACCATTTACCAGCTGATAAAGGAACTTCAGTCTACAAACACGGTTTCTTCCAGTAACCGGGGGCAAATGACCTTTTTTTATCAATTCGCTAATAGAGCTGCGACCATATGAGTTGTAAATGAATCGTAGAACCTTTTTCTGTATTCTTGCTAATTTCTCGATGTTTGATTTTGCGAAGTGGTCCCGAATTATCACGGCATCCTCTAACATAGGACGGATAATTGATTTGTAGGCGAGCAAACGTACTTGAGGGGTAGCTAGCTTGAGCGTACGCCTTAAAAAGAACAGCTTCCTTAAGACACTGGCTATAACAATATCTATGTGCGTGTTCCAGGAGAGTTTGTTAGTAATTAGCAGTCCTAAGTATTCATAGTGCTCAACCTCGGAAAGAACTTGGTCACCAGTAGAATATGTAAAGGGCAGTGGTTTGTTTTTGTTAGTGATTCTCATAAAAACTGTTTTTTTCAAAATTGATAAGCATTTGCCACTGCTCACACCATAAAATAGTCTTTGCAAAATCATCATTTAACCTCGCCTGATCCTCTACAGAACTCACAGTTTGATACAACACGCAATCATCTGCATACAACCTAATAATCGTTGAAACGTCTTTAACAATGTCATTTATAAACAACAGAAAAAGCAAAGGCCCGAGAACGGGCCCCTGGGGAACGCCAGAATCAATTGATACACTTTCGGAAGAAACGCGATAGAACGATACACGTTGACAGCGATTTAAAAGGTAGTCCCTAATCCAACTTAATATTTCTTCGTTGTTTATTATATACCTTAGTTTATGAATCAATTTATTGTGCGACACTTTATCAAATGCTTTTTAAAATCCATGAAGATTACGTCCACTTGTTTACCTTTATTTAAAGCCTCTGCGAAATCGTGTATAATACCAACTAATTGTGTAGCCGTAGAATATCCCCGTCGGAAACCGTCTTGAGCATTTGGTAGTATTTTATGTTCTTCAATAAAAGTGGATATGTGTTTGTGAACTATATGTTCAAGAATTTTGTATGCTGTTCATGGTAGTGATATTGGGCGATAATTAGTAATACATTCTTTATCACCGGATTTATAAATGGGCTTGATTTGGGCAGTTCTCCAGTCGTCCGGCAAGACACCTTCTTTTAATGACCTCGTAAAAAGCACATGCAAAAACTTAGAGCACCATTCCGCGTATTGCTTCAAAAATGCGTGAGGTACCCCGTCAGGCCCAGATGACTTTTTGACATTCAGGTTTAACAGTAAATTTAGCATGCCCTGCTCAGAGATTTCTATATTAGGCCTCTGTGGTACTGACATACAAAATTCTGGCAGACGTCCATTGTCTTTGGTAAAGACACTTTTGAAATGGCTATTGAAAGCAGAAGCAATGACCTTTTCGTCGCTTTCACATCTTCCATGTATAGTAAATGTGTCAATAGGATTAGAATGTTGTTTAATCGTTCTCCAAAATTTGTCGGGAGATGATTTCATGAAAGCTGGGAGAGTTACGCCAAAATATTTTGTTTTATCTTGTGAAATGTGCTCTTTTAACGGTTCAGATACCTTATCTATTGCACTCTTGGTTTCATGACAGTTTGGTTTTAAAGTCTTTTTCTTTTTTAACCTATTAAGATCGCGCTTGAAATGTATAGTATCTCGAGTAATCCAAGGGTTTTTGTGCACAGTATTTTGCAGCTTGAACGGCTTTTTGGCCGTCACACAGCTCCTGTAGAAGGGCTTTACTATCGGCACCCGGGTTGAGCTCAACATCTCCGGGCAGCAAAATGCATAGAAAAGCAAATCCAGAAAAAAATACACTTGCGTACGTCACCACTAAAGAAACATGTTCTCACTTTTGTAGCCGTAACCTGAATAGTAACTGACAGTTCAAGCAACAAAATTCGAGGTTTAGGCGACATTCCTTGCTCGCTGCTGCCATGCCCACTGAAGATCGCTGGCATAGGGACACAGCTTATAATCTCGGTGAAGAGTCGTTGGCTGGTTCCTCGATAGGTGCTCTCGAAAGCGTCGTCCACGATCTGTCCGAGGCCAATAGCGGAAACATTCTCCTCTGGTGCGGCCACGAATGTGTCGAGTGCGCTTGCGTGCAAAGATGCGCAGATCAGGAGCGCCTGTTCAAGCAACAAAAGTCGAGGTTTAGGCGCTACTGCTTGCTCGCTGCTCCTGTGCCCACTGAAGATCGCTGGTGAAGGCACGCAGTTTACACCCTGGGTGAAGGGTCGTTGGCTGGTTCCTCGATAGGTGCTCTCGAAAGCGTCGTCCACGATCTGTCCGAGGCCAATAGCAGAAACATCCGCCTCTGGTGCGGCCACGAATGTGTCCAGTGCGCTTGCGTGCCAAGATGCGCAGATCAGGAGCCCCTGTTCAAGCAACTAAAGTCGAGGTTCAGGCGACATTGCTTGCTCGCTGCTGCCGTGCCCACTTGTGACGCGCGTCATGATTAAAGACAACGCCTGGCTCATACCCCCCCGGGGAATGCAAGCTGTACCACAGGAGATTGAACGCTAACTTTATATCCTATGGCAGTCACGGGGCAACTAGAACACACAAAGAAAATTTGATGAGAACACAGCGTTGAATAATTCAGAGATAATACCGTTTACATCAGCAGACAGAAAAAAATGCTGCAATGACCACAGGCAACATACCGGACGATAGTTTATGGGATGATGTGCCGTAGCGATATCTGGCGCATTTCTTACGAACACAAATCGCCCACCACCATCAGAGGAACTTGTATAGACATCTTCTTCTCGAACTTTAGAAAACATCCAATTCACGATCCCTTGGAGTTTTACTTTACGGATCACAAGGCCTTTATACTCAAAGGGAACGTTCCCTTGAGCTTAACGTCATATATGACTAAAGCAAAATCAGTGGAACCCCCTCCCTGTTGTCCGTAGAGCTGTTGAACAAAATGATCATCTAACCCATGTGTAAATATGGAATCATTGTGTATATACTTTATCAGTACGCAAATAATAAAACATTGTGTATATACTGCCTGTATAATCACACCGCACCACCGGATTTCTGTGTCACGTCTTTGTATGAGGATGAAGTGGGCAAATCTACGGAGGATTCTCCGGAGCTTCGCCCACTCATCATCATTCACTTCATGGATATGGCGAAATTGTTTTATGTGCAAGAACAGCTCAATAGAGAGTAATGCTTTGAAAAGAAATAAAGTTGGTTCATGTAAGTTTCAAGTTAACGCACTAAGTCAGTAGTATGCAGGCACACTATGGACAAGAGTACGTATCAGCCTTAGATGGCATTGCTGTTTCGGTTACTGAACCAGTCTACCTATCTCCGCAAGTTGCGCTGGTTTTAAGTTAAGTCGGTGCTGGTTTGAAAGATTGGCCTAAATAAAAAGAAGAGTGGTGGATGAGATAGGTTGTGAGTGGATCTTCTTGCATCTAAGCTACCTGATAGCCTTTCCACATCCGCGGTCCTGCAGGAACATGTTTGTGTTGTTTTTTCCATGAACACCCGTTTGCAAATACTTACTGTAAGGCAATTATCCAAAGCGTGACCCGCAATTTAGCTCCCATTATTATTGTTTACAGGATGCACTCCAAATACTCTTGAGCTCCCGGTATCAGCTGAGTTGTGACACCTGTAACGATATTTATGAGAAATGAGGGAGATAGCTGTTGCATTGCTGGTTTTTTTCACGTCATTAATGACATCACAGACTAGTATAAGAAAACTATTCTGGATAACTTGGAGAACATAGTCAAATGTAGTAGCGTGTGCAGTAATTAAAGACAAGGGCGCAAGAAAAAAAAGCTAGGATGACAGAAGAGGAAGGCATGGTGTAATAAGCTTAACATTGTAGAGCTCGTTTGGACTCTATAATGGCCAGCTCTCTGTTCCGCATCGTATATGCGCACTTACAGAGTGCATTCAATTTTCGCTGTTGCGTTACCTTGTCTCGTGACGTAGGTGAATTTCATATTAACGCGAGCAGTGAGAAGAAGCTCCGCCATTGGCGTTCAAGGCGGGAAAAAAAACTTGGACCATCTCCCCGAAGGGAACCCTGATGGGACGCGAAGCAGCAGCGTTGCGCACGGGTGGCGTCACGGGTTGAACGGCGCTAACGCGGGTGCTGGAAGAACACTTTGAAGCGAAACTCGGTGTAGCGTTTACTGGTGTACACGTTTGTTTGAAACGCAGACACGGGAGGCGAGCGGGCGTTGGAGCCGGCAGCTGCGGGCGCTCCGGCGGGTGAGGGAGAGAGTGACGTACGCGCGCACCTGCGAGGGAAGCGTGCGAGGGGAGCGTGACGTCAACGCCCAGCTGCAGCGTGACCTACTTGGCACCGCTCCAACACCTGCGCCGAGGGAAGCGCGTTGCCTCGCGCTTGAGTGTTCGGAGGGACAGCGTTACACAGGCTAGTCAAAGAGCTGCTTCGCATCTAAAAATCGTTTCAAACAACCGTAGGAGCCCGCTCCTCCCCACCACGCAAGCACTCCGCCATGGCTCAAGTTACTTTAGTGAGCAAAATTGAATTTATACAGGTGAGGTCCCTGAGAAAAATTGTAAAATAGTACTTGACTAAATCCTACAGACACAATAGCTGGGACTCTAATTACAATGTACGAGAAAATAAAATTCTATTACGAGGAAAGTCAAATATTTCGAACATAGTGCAGAGAGGTCGGTATATTTAATGAACATTCTACCAAAAGGCGATGCGAACCTGGCTGGAAGGCGTTGGCTTAGCCACGATATTTTTGCGGGGCTGTGATACGATGCGGTGTGTAACTATCACGGGCGAAAAAAAATGGTGGAAAGCAGGGCAGACAACGGTTGTGCGGCGCCAGGAATATATCGAGACCCCCTCTGGCTACGCTCCTGCGCAGGCCACTGCAGCGTTCCAGATTTATAGGTGAAGCGTAAGTGCCCTCCCGCTTTCGTTATATGTTTCTGTTCCAAGTGTTTGAGGTATCAAGCCATGCAAAATTACCAATTAACACCCAAGAAGTTCGTAAGCGAGACATTCAGGTTTTATGCAGATGGATCGAAAGAAATGCACAGTATATCCTTTACACTGTGAAAAATAATAATCAATGGATAGCATGGCTCATGCTTTTAACATATGCTAGAACTTCAAATGAAACCGCAATTAGGACAGGCATTATGGATACCTGGTCATTTCGAATGTTAAAGCAGCTTTAGAAACACAGATGAATGTTTTTGATAGCAGTTTCAAAATTAGACGACGCCACGCCCGTAAGCTTTTCAGGGGGTTTCAAGATGAGTTGTTATCAACGTGCTCTTGTATTATTCTCACTGCTTCGCGTCGGAAGACCACTTCAAGAATTGAGGAATATAGGATCTGGTATTATTAAATGGATAGACCGCAACGATTAAAGGAATCATCAATGCGAGTAAGTAGCAGCAATTTCAAGAAAAACTATGCATTGTGTGCCATACAGTGGATTAGACTAAGTGCTCCGAAGTTCTGCAAGACTAAAATAATAAAGTGCTTCTGCAAATGAAAGTAATTACGATAGTTTCCTGTAATAGCACTCCCAGTCCTTGCAGCGACATTGTTGGCACCAGAATGGAGCTTCATCATTGTTTTTTTATTTATTTACAGATACTGCAGGCCTTTCCCAGGCCCATGCAGGAGTGAATACAAACAATACAAACAGATAACAGGTAAATACACTGAATGGCTTGGAATAAATGTAAGGAAAAATGAATCACAGTACATAAATGGAAAGTATACGAAAGTGCTATACATATATTGTTAATACACGACAGTTACACTCAAAACGATATGTTTCTATGTCAGCCATTTATATCAAGAAAATTAATGCTGCTGATATAAGTGAATGAATCCAACGAGGCAGAGTTCACTACTTCTTCAGCTAATCTGTTCCAATAAAAAATTGCTCGAGGAAAGAGGGAGAATTTGTGGACATTAATGTGACTAATTGGTTGTTTGAAAGTTTTACAGTGATGCGTCCTGGCTGAAACTTTTAAAGGATTTTGAAGGTAACGCTCCCGTATTAATTTGAAGTCACCGCGATCAAGCTGGTAAATGAATTTTAATCTAGATACTATCCTGCGTTGCTCAAGTTTCTGTAGATTAGCCTTATTGCGTAAATCGGTTACGCTAGAATGTCGGGAGTAAACGAAATAAATGAATCGCAAAGCTAAGTTTTGTATTCGTTCTACTTTTTAATCAAACATCGCTGCCAATGGCTCCAAATAACGTCTGCGTACTCCAACTTTGGTCGTACTAGTGCTTAAACCATCGAATCATAAACTCAGGGGTACACTCAGCTGCTTCCAGTAGCTCACATGCCGGAATATTGCGGAACGAAGTAAAAGACCTCCATTCAAACCTGCCTAAACATTTCGCTCCAGAAATAGTGATCAGCTAGAAACGCAGCCCAAATACACTTTTCTACGCGCCAAAAGCCAACCCGCCAGTACTGTCGCTAGAAGGGGATAGTGTTATGGTCCCTAGAATAGTTGCTATTCTGCTGTCTCCGCTATCCGCGGCGGCCCCTCCGTAATGCATGCAGCGGTGGCGCTGCTGGCAATCGGCGCACTGCAGCACACGCCCCTCGTGCATACAAGTGCCCTGCAGATGGGCTGCTGCATCAGTTCGCAACAGCGCGGGACGAACTCCCTTTCGCGTCGGAGGCCGCCGTGTTTCACGGCGAATGTTAACACTTTTTACTTATAGGAAGGGTATTCTCGATTGCAAGCTAAAGGCGCACGAGAGGGCGATGTATGTCGCCACCCGTTGCCTGGCGATCAACACCTTCCCTCAATACGTCCGCTTTGTTTGTGGCTCTGCATTCACAAACGGAATTCTGTTTTTTTTTTTTCATGTGCAGTTATGCTTCGAATTTTATTGGTTCCATACAGAGAGGATTTTGCAGCGTAAGCAGCTCTGAGATTATTGCAAGGACCTATTTTGGTGGCATCTTCTTCCGTCGCAGTTATACTGAAAAAAGAGAGATCGAAATACTCTCTTCTACACGCATTTGAACGCGGGAATTCTTAGTGTCACTCTTGTAGCCAAGTACTTTACCACAGAGCTACGCTGGCTTTCTTCATTGCATTTGCTGCTGGTTCGTGCACTCAGACGACTATGAATTATGTGTGATTAAGCTCGAGAATACTCTCTGCGATTTCATAGAGAGAGAGAGAGAGAGAGAGAGAGAGAAAACATTTTATTGATGACTCCGGAGATGCTAGTCTGGTTACTGGCCTGGCTCTTTACTCCAGATGTTTAGCAAGAGAAGGTGTGCTAAACATGTACGCCGGTGGGGCACAGAGAAGGAGTGTTTCTACAGAAAACTGGATTTTCGGTACATTCTATACATTCTATTCTCAGTGATCTTTGCCTGAGAATGTTCGATAGCCACTTAGGGGAGGTCTTAGGTGACTGTGCCCTTATGATATTTCGTTGCGCTGATGATTACTGATTTTTTGTAGTAAGGGGGATTTTAAATATGTTGTCACCTTTGTAGTGAAACAGTTTAAATGTAAATGGTTTAACGTTTACGAAAGAAATTCCATGAGGAGCCTTGATAGCTTTTCTAGTTGCATCTTTTTCATATGATCAAAATAAAGTGTGCTGGTGGTACTCCACTAGATCTTTAAAGCCCCTGTTAAACTTTCACTCCAAGTATTCCAATGTCGCAAAAAGAAAGAGACACAGGATAGCCATGTCGCACCTGAAGTCATCTCCAACCAAATCACTTGGCACCCTCATTCAGGCACTCCGTTTTATTCGTATCATCGCAACCCTCTTTTTCCAGACAATTGATATTTAAAAATAAAAAATACTCTTGTTTTGTATGTTCCCCTCCTTATTCATTTTACTAATTTTCCTTAGGTCCGCTATACATTGGAGTGGTGCGGGCACCCCCACATTTCTTTTTATTTTTTGATTTTCCTTTGGAGGCACACCAGCTCCAGAACTAACGAAATCGTGTGTACAAAATTAATGCCACCTTTATTGGCCAGAAGAAGCATCTATTACAAGCAGGTTGCCAAGCTTAGCTCTAGCTGAACGCCTAAAGAAGTGGACTCCACCCGGGATGAGAGTGGCAGAAGACAGAAATAATAACAGAAAAGGAGTCGTAAGTATCCCGTATATCAATTCTGTGTCGCACAGGCTTAAGAAAGTTGGAAGCATCTATGGTGCTAAAGTTGTTCTTACAGCTCCCGGTGAGGTAAGGTATCTGCTGCCATGCACATTAAAAATAAGCAGTTCCAAGCAAATATGCGAACAGTCGTATGTCCAGTAATACACACTGCCAACAATAAGTATGCCGACTGTGGCATGGTGTAACCTGTAAGATTTCAATTCCATTCGCGTCGGGCGATTCGACATTGAACCTTTTCAAACGATCGGAAAACTGCAACTGTCGTTCCTAAAATCGTGATAACACAAAAACTAGAAATTATAGGCGCATTTCATTCACTAGTGTTGAGTGTGAGGCACTACAGCACATTATTTATTCCATCTTGATGGTTCATCTTCAAGAAAAGAATTTTTTTAGCCAACACAGCATGGTTTTAGGAGAGGACTATCTTGTGACACACAACTGGTTGAGTTTTCTCATGGCATAACTTTATCTTTAATAATGGTAAACAGGTTGAGTGCATTTTTTAGATTTCCATAAGGCTTTTGACTCAGTAGCTCACAATCTGTTACTCATAAAACGGTCTGCACCAAAAATTCCTACGGTTTTTTTTACACTGGATTGAGCCTTGTCTTGCTGACCGAAAACAGTGTGTTGGTCTTTACGGGATAAGTACATCATATAAAACAGTCTTATCAGGTGTCCCCCAAGGATCGGTTCTCGGGCCGCTTCTGTTTCCAATATATATATTAATGATATAGGTGAACAGGTATTAAGCCATCTCAGATTGTATGCCGGCGACTGTTGTCTTTACTGCGAAGTTACTTCCTTAAATGATAGTCTCCAATTACAAAGTGACCTTGATGCAACATTACTGTGGTGCAATACATGAAATATGAGACTGAATTTTTCTAAGTGTAAAGTTGTCCATTTTACAGACAAATGTCACAATTTTGATGGTTCGTATTGCCTTGATGGGGAAAATCTCTCGATTGTATCAAACTACCAGTATTTAGGTGCTTTGTATAGGAATGACTTTTCTGGAATGACCACATTAACTATGTAGCAGCTACGGCTGGCCGTGTCCTCAACTTCCTAAAGCAAAATTTCAGGAAAGCTCCTCCTAAGTTGAAAGAAACTCTTTACTTTTCATACGCGCGCACCATTTTTGAATACGGCTACTCCGCTTGGGACAGGGGTACAAAGACATGCATTGCCGAATTAGAACGCATTCAAAAACGCACAGCAAGGTTTGTTTCCTCGAACTACGACTTTACAATAAGTTCCTCTAATATAAGAGCCTACTTTGCAAGATATACGGAAATATATGCGCCTAAAACTCTTTCACAAAGTTTTCATTGGAGCAACAGGCCTAAGGATGGAAATATATTTCCTTGATCCTACCTGTTAGGTAGGATCAAGGCACGATTTACGACGAACATCCGGAGCTTTGCCCACTCATCATCATGCACTCCGTGGATATTCGTGGATTTTTTTTATTAAAGTGGTGAATGGGAGAGGTTGGTGCTTTTAGTACGGCACCGGCTACTCCTTCTCGCTTAGCAATCCCAGCAAATTTTCAATAAAGAATTAAAAAAACAGCTAGAACAAAGTTTCACAAGACATACACATTTGTAACACTTAAAGGGTCGGCGCTATATACAGTTCGACAGTGCGTGGATCAGAGTTCCGAGCCGACTTTCGTCGGCGAAGTACATTTACTACTCAGTTCACCTGCTTCTCAATACCATGGATATGCGATGCCCATGACAACTGTCTGTCAAGAATAATGCCAAGGAATTTATGTTCTTTCGCGAACATCGAAGATTGTCCTTCAAGTGTAAGATTGAAGACCTTCAGATGTCGCCTAGTGAAAGGCAGTACTGCGTTTTCGCGAGCGAGAGACTCATACCTCTTTCTTTCAAAAGGTCATGTATAATGTCCAGCCCTCTTTTGCAGTGCTGATTGTATTTCTCGTACATGCAGCCCAGATGCCCATATTAAGAAGTCATCTGCGTACAATGAATAGTGCAGGCCTGGCGGTAGCTCGCATGGTAAGGCAGGCATGACACAATTCAAAAGAAACGGGCTAAGAATTAACGCTGCCCTGTGGAACGTCCTGTGTGACGATGTGACAGTTGCTTTTACTGTCACTTTCCTCCATAAAGATTTTTCTTTCGCTTAAGAAATTGGATATCCGTCGCAGTGTTCGACCGCTTATTTCTAGATCTAGCATGCCAGCAAGCACGTATATGTGGTTTACTGTGTCAAATGCTCTCTGGATATCTAAGAATACCGCAACTGTCAAATGCCCACACATGCGTTCATGCTAAACGCACGTGACTATGTCTATCACAGCATCCCTGGCACACCGCTTTTCTCGAAAGCCTGTCATGTAGTTCGAAAGCACCTTAGCGTGTTTGCACCACCATTGCAGTCGACTGTCTACCAACTTCTCCATTAATTTACAAAGACATCTTGTGAGGCTGACGGGCGTGAAGGAGTCAAGACAAAGTGGAGTCTCCCCTGGGTTGAGTAGTGGGATTACCCGAGCTAACTTCCAGGAGTCTGGAAGGGCTCTCTTATCCAAATATTATTAAATATCTCTAGAACAGCATTTCTGCTTGATGGTCCGAGGTTCTGTAGCATCGTATACGTTACGCCACCTGGGCCTGCAGCCGTCTTCTTACTATGTAACGCAAGAGCACTTTTCAGTTCGTCTAAACTGAATTCACAGTCAAGTTGAGGGTGCTATGACATAAAGCAAGCACGAACCTTCTGATCTTGAAGCACTACGGAAGTTTGAAGCTCTGGGCAACTAACTGATACTCCTGGTCTAGCTATAAACTGAAAAAATTCATCAGCGACAGGTGTTTGTGGAGTGTTTCGGGCTGCAGCAAGGGCTCGGAAAGCGTGGCTCTGGGTAACGGGGCCACTAAAGGATCTTACAACGGTCCATATTCTTGGAACTGCAGTGAATGGGGACAGTGACGTCCAGTATTCGCGCCATCGCCGTGTACCTAATTTCTGTAAGCGTCTCCGCGAAGTGGAGTGAACTTTTTGTGCCATCTTGTAGTCTTCAAGTTTTCCGCTGCGACGGTAAGCGCCTTCTGCTCGTCGCCTGATTGCTCTAAGACGTTCGTATTCCCCGTCGACTAACGACTACTCTTTCGGAACAAGAACTTGTTTCGTACAATTATTATGAGGCTCGCACAACACGTCTAAAAATTTCCGAGTGCGGATTTTCGCCCAATGTGTTTCCTATGCAGTGACGAAAATATTGCCGGTTAGTAAATTTTGAGTAGCGGCGGGTCCCCGGGCTCCGTATAAGCCTATGCTTTACTAAAATTGGAAAATGGTCACTGCCATGGGTCATATCTGTGGACCACTCAACGCCATCGAGAAGGTCATGTGAACACAGCGTGATATCTATACAGCTGGAGTAGCGATACTCTCGCAGAAACGTTGGAGAGTCATCATTTAACACCACAAAACTGCATTTTTCCGCGGCACACTCGACAATGTTTCCACGAGCATCATTATATTCACTACCACAGATGACGTTATGTGCGTTAAAATCCCCACAAACGAGCACAGATGACTTCAGAATGCTAAACATATTTTCTAACTTGTCTAGAGCAATTCTATCAGAAGGTTGTAGATAAAGATTTATCCCTGTAACAGCTGTGTTGCTAACCGATATCTTGCACGCTACAAACTCCGGTATTTCAGAATAGGTCGACTGTACTAAACACGATCTTTTTTCCACGCATAACATTGCTAATTCCAGCACCACGTGATGCTTATAAATAACATAATTTGCAATCTTAACCGTATTGCTGATGTTGATATGTTAACTCTCGATGTTTCATACCACAAGTAATGTATTTTATTTTTGTTTTTCCCTCAACAATAACGCCAATCGGTCGCTGTAGGTATCTGAATAAATAAAAAATATATAAATAAGTTTAAAAAGCGCCTTTTATTATTATGAGATTAATCGAACATAAGACGGTCGTTAGCAGGTGGAGCGCCATTAATGTTTCGTTGCACTGCAGGAACTGTAACTGCACACCAAAGTTGGATAACTGCGCAATCCTGTAGGGTATACGAGGGCGGAAACGCGCTTAATGGTCGAGGTCTGGCTGGTGAATAATAGTGGAAGCGCGTGCGTGAGTGAGCCGCTTATTAGCTTATTTATTTATTTATTTATTTATTTATTTATTTATTTATTTATTTACGCATACCTTACAGGCCTCAGCAGAGGCATTGTGCAAAGGGGGCGAAATACAGAAGTGAAAGAAACAAAAAATACAACAATTATACAATAGCAAACGAATTAGTTTCATCTCCGAAACGCAGCACAGGTAGAGATTGAAATAAGCGTGGGTGAAGTATAAATGGAATTCGGGTAATGAAGAAAGTGTTACATGCGTGGACATACATAAGCACAACGAAAAAATAAAATAGATAAGAGATTGAAGAGCGAAAAAAGTAGAGAGACGCTGTAACATTCGCCTATCATGTGGACCGGCACGTGTGCCCATTTAACAGTTGGCGCCACCATTCCTAAACATGCGCAGATGATTTGTGCGCCTTCTTTTTTTTCCGCCTCAGCACTCTTGTTCATTGAGGGTCACCGTTCGTATCGTCCGCTCTCCTTCCCTTGTGTCCGTGTTTTTAGACGCCTTTTCTTTACGTAATGATCTCTGCCCTGCCTTCCACCGAAGAGGCCTGTCTTTGAACGTAGCTGCCGAGATAGCGCCTTGCCCTGGCCGCGTTCTTCGGCTGAGTATCCAACGGTGGTCCCTTTGCTTTGCCGAAGAGCATCGGCAAAAACCTAGCGGCGTCGAAAAAACAAAAGTGCGTGTACATGCATATCCGCATTCGACAAGCAGGAGAAACCGCGATGGGCACATGGCAGCTGAATTCCGAATAGGATCCCGCAGTTCGGTTGCGTGAGGCGGAAGCACATCACCCTAAAATCTGCTAGTCTTGCTCCGTATGACATTTCCATGACAATCAATTCCATTCGTTTCTTGCCAAAATTGATTTTCCTGCGGTGTTTGGAATAAAAGAGCGTCTCGATCACTTGCACGAAAACCCTGGAGCCTTTCTCTCTCACAAGCTGGTAAGTTGACACGCCTGACATGCTTTCATTTGGGTGCAGTTCATAACATTATTGGCTTCAAACATCAATGGCATTGTTTCATATTTCTGCAAGTATTAGAGCAATATTTGCTTGGTTTACAAGACATTTCACAGAAGAGACGCAGAAGTAGTGAGTTTCGCTATGGTAGTTTGTTGCGTATCTTGGGAAGATCCATTAACCTCATGCCTATAATAAGACAAATAGCTAACGGGAAAACCGCGAAGACAAAGGACAGTGCGGCCTAGCGAGCACCCTCTCTTCTTGGTTTTCGTGTTACGTGTCTGTGGTGGTGTTATTCCGAAGAATCTATGCATCAACAACTAGCTTGCGTGCAATCACTACTTAAGACCCCTTAATTATTTCTCAACTCACTGTGAACTCGCTTGGTTGTAGGATGGCGGTGAGATGCTTAACCGACATAATCGTGCATTCTTGGATAAAGTGGACGAAATTGTGGATTGTTCCGTAATATATTACAGCGAGCAAATAATATGCCTATAGAATGCCGGAAGCTCGAAATTGCTAGGAGGCATAGGAGAAAAATACCCGTCGTAAGGACAATAAATGCAGTATAAGGCAATCTGCAGCCAACAGCAGGCATGTTGGACATAAAACTGCCTCTATGGATCCCATACAAACGAATCATATATAGTAGTAGTGGACAAAGCAGGTATTCACGAATAAGGGAACTCTTGTTGAGAACGATCAAGCAAAGCGATCTTCAGTTTCTTTTGCTACACATGAAACATGAACGTCATAACTCGATGAAAACGAGGGCAGGCTACGGTTTGCGAGCATGCAATTTAATCAGCGGAACTAGTTCCGTCTGTTGGATGGGGCACATGAAGTCAGATCATCAGCTAAGACATTTGGATTGCAATATTTGTCCTGGTACTATCGGATCTGTCGCCGCGTGGTATAAGGATTGCTCCGAAGCTGCTTCGTAGCAGTGACGTATGGTGCGTGACGACCATCTATTAGCCGAAGCTTTGCACGTAACGACAATCTCGCATGCCAGTATTCTAATTAGCTGTTATTAACACCTGTATTACATTAATTTTCTACGTGAAAATAATACATACTTTGAAAACTGAAGGCTAGACTGTTGATTTGAAACTATCACAACACGGGCGCCCCTTGAAACTTACGACGATGTTTTATAAATGCTGCTAGGCCGCCAACAATATCATTTTATTGCGCGATTAGCAATAATAGGCATTCTAAGCGCATATAATTGAAATTGGACACAATAAATAGTATGCACCTTCCTCTGCAGATACACTCAGAATTAACCCCTAGATTGTAAAGGAGCAAAGAACGCAGTAAACGACTGTCAGCCACAAACTCACGTTTAAGTCCTCACCTTGTGAAACATTAAGGTTCCCAGGGGAAACACCAGCTTTATCTGCTATAATTACAGGATAACTGGCCTTTTGAACTCATCGCTAGGGCTCCATCAGATGTCCTCACAGCTGAAATAGCTGCTCATGACGTGTCAGAAGATCGATGACCACAGGAATTATTGGCAGAATGTGATGACGCTCACGTGCTACGGTAATGATATTTAGCTCTGGCTCTACTCATTTGCCGTATGGAGCGCGTCTGTTGGCCTTCGACAAGAATGTCGCTTTTCAAAGACAGATAGTTGTGGCCGGTCAATTAAACTTCATCCATGTGTGAACTATACACATTGTCTCTTATTATGAGGTTATTGGCTCTTTTCTGAACAGTCGAGAAAAGCTTGTGTGAACGTCTTTGACTGTGTACCAGTGCAATCCCCTACGCGTCAGTGCATTATCTGCCATCGCCGCGCATGTTTTAAATGGGAAGCATTTCTTGGCGAAATTGAGCAATTTTGAATCTATCTATCTATCTATCTATCTATCTATCTATCTATCTATCTATCTATCTATCTATCTATCTATCTATCTATCTATCTATATGGCCGCCTCGTCTCAGCTCTCTCTGGGTCATCTCGTTTAACATTAATTATTGACATTTGCATCTCTTTCACTTTCACTTTATTTCCTTAAAGGCCCCGTTTGGGGGCATTACATAAGGGGTGAATGTACAGGAAGTTTGCATAACACATGACCATTCAGGATGAGAAGTGCACTTTTACAGCAACGATGAAAGCGTCTGGGTTGGTGATGGCAACGATGGTGTAGGGTAGGCCGTTCCAGTCCACAATGGTGCGTGGGAAAAAAGAAGACGAGAAAGTGAGAGTACGGGTTCGAGGGCGAGCAACACTTAAGCCATGACCTGTACGAAGAGATATGCGAGCAGGCGGTGAGATGTATGGTGGCTGATGGAGTGAACTGTGGTGTATTTTATGAAACAAGGCTAGGCTGGCAGTGCGACGGCGACAGGAAAGGGGTAACACGATATACTCGTTACCTACGTCATGACCAATGACACTGCAATCAAGGGTGGCTCATATCCGTAGTGATCGGCGAGTGGTATTCTGGTATAGACCACAGGTGCTTGAATTTTACGCAGCCCATGACAATCTCGAACAAAGCAAAATAGACATTTCACCTATCATCAGACTGCACTATCATCAGACCGCAACAACAAAGGCATACCGAGGCATACTCACTGGGGCTGTGACTATCTTTTGGCCTAGTTTTACCCATTGTATACATGCGAGCTTGCAGAGCGACATGCAGTGAAATTTGGCGCGGTGTTGTTGGTATGGGTGCCATCCTGCCGCATGGAGCCACCCGCGCCTTTCAGCTTTAACCGCTGGTAGCCATAGACGAGTTTAAAGAGAGCACGGATTAACTAGGTCTTAGTGTAAAGTCGAAACAGACCATAGTTAAAAACATTATCGCTAAAAGCATTAAGCATACCACTGCCCTACCAGTGATTTTGGAGAAAACAGCAGCAGGTCGTGCTTTGGCATGAGCGGCAGCCATGGTGTACTTGCAACGGCATCTCGGGGTGCCAATACGGAACCGCTGCAAACGCTCCTAACAATCAGCACGCGAAACAATATTTCGCATACAGATAGCAAAATACATAATGCCATTTCATGGTTTTTCTTGTTGCAATAATTTTAAGACTCTTAAGGTTCAGTTACGACTTGTCTGGCATTCTGGAGATGAGGAATAACAGACAATTCCAGTTTTTCTTTTCAACAAATCTCCTTCAGAGCGCGTCTGCATGCAATTTCTTTCCCGGTACAAAATATATTTCCTCTGAATTTACAAGTATCTTTAAAATGGGTACTTTGACACAATATCTCTGCAGCAAAGCCGACGAAGTAGTAAGGAGAACGGATGTAATTCTTCCTGCTTAGCTAGTATGCCAGAAACTATTATCTTCAGCGGTAAACTCAATTGTAAACCAAGCTAGCCGTCCGCTCCGGTTGTGGCGGCCTATTCGATGGAGTTGAACTGTCCCCAGATGTGAGAAAGAGTTCGTAGTGGCGAAGTGATGCGGCACTAATTAGGAAGATCGTTACCTTGAAAAGTTCCGTATTCTGAAACACGTTGTAGTGAAATACCTTTAGGTTGAAACTACACGAAACCACCGTAGAATTTCTGAAAAGTTCGTTCATCTGAATAGCTTACCATGTGGTGATCGTTGTAACCATATTTTACTGCATTTCTTTTCATATCGCAGTGTTCCGCGGGTCAGTGACAGGTGTTATGTCCATTAGAACATTTTCTCAGCGGGTGGGTCGCCTGAGCTTGAGGGCGATAGAAGGTAGAAGTCGATGCGGTGGTTGCTGAAACGTCCGTCGACAGCGAACACGTGAGATGGGTTCGCTTATGTTTTGTTTATGCTTGCTGTGCTCCTGTCTCGTGTTCCCTTCGGTTGCGAAAGATGAGGGTAGTCATCAAAAAATAGAACGTGAAGTACCATTCTTCAGACGGCGTCTTTTGTTTTTATGGAGTTGTCCTTCTTGAAGTGGCGTCTGCTGACCTTTGTGCAGCACCATCGCGGGGAACTGCAGTGCTCCATTTCTCTCTCAATGGTGGAATTTCATGAAATGAAAGCCCTGGAGTCTTCTGTTTTCATTCCAAACTACATACAGGCATGAAGCATTATACTATTACAGGCCAAACGATGCGTGTCACGCCCGCCCACAGTGGTCTAGTGGCTATGGTATTCAGCTGCTGATCCGAGGGCCGCGAGATCGAATCCCGGCCGCGACGGCTGCATTTCGATGGAGGCGAAATGTTTAGGCACGTGTACTGTGCGTTGTCAGTGCACGTTAAAGAACCCCAGGTGGTCGAAATTTCCGGAGCCCTCTACTACGGCGTCTCCCATAATCATAGCTGGTTTGGGGACATAACACCCCAGAAATCAATCAGCGATGCGTGTCACGGAAGCACATGTTCCACTGCAGCAGAGCAAGTCGCGAAATCCCAAACGCAACGCGATTCATCGGCATATAAGCAAACCCTGTTTACGAGGCGCCTCCTCCCGACTTCCAAGCGAGCTACGCGAAAGGGGACGCAACGGGGATGAGAGCGTGAATCGGCGGGCACTGAATTCATGGAGGAGGCGCTGCCAAAGGAAAAAACGCGGTGTTCGCACGGCGCTATGCGCGTGCGCTTCTTTCTTCTCTTTTACATTGTCCGCCGCGGTGGTGTAGTGGTTACGGTACTCGGCTGCCACCCAAAATACGCGGGTTCGATCCCGGCCGCGGCGGTCGCATTTTCGATGGAGGCGAAAATGCCAGAGGCCCGTGTACTGTGCGTTGTCAGTGCACGTTAAAGAACCCCAGGTGGTCTAAATTTCTCGAGCCCTCCACTACGGCCTCTCTTTCCCCTCTATCTCTTTCACTCCCTTTCCCCCACCCCCACGGACGCTTAGCCGTGCTCCCTACATGGGCTGCAGAAATAAGCGTCCTTTCCTAACCAAACCACAATCATCATCATCATCATCTCTTTTACACGACCGATTCTTGCCCCCTGCCACTGCTACGTGATCGCAATTATGCGAAGCGCAACGTGGAACATTTAGAATAAAGACAGTGTAATTTCAATAAGCTGCAATAAAACATGTTAACGGCAACTGAGACACAACTTGTTGAACATCCAGGATTAATCCAGTGATAAACACCAGGGCCACACTTTTAACTTTCGCTGGTTTACGCTGTCCACACGTGCATATGCAGTGGCTTCTTTACTGAATTTGTAGAAATGTTCGATAAAAAGGCAAACAATTTTATATGCGGATTATCAGCCGTAGTGATCCTATTGTGCATAATTTAAATGTGGTCTAATCTCAAAACGCCCTACCACGGTAATAGAATCTGTTATTATATTGAGAGTCAAAAAAATAATGCTGCGTTATCTTTACTCGCAGCTTTATTTAGCCGCTTTATATTTACCTTTATATCGCTTTATTTCGCACAGAGCATATCTGCTACTGCGTACTTAGTGTATGTTGTTTAAAGGTACCTCCTTCGCACCAGGTTCTTAGTGTGGGCTGATGGGCAGGAAAATATGGTTCCGTTAATTTCAAACACTGTCACGGCAACAGAATAGTGGTATAGATACAAGACACAGTGGTAGATTTTGCACCCTTCTCAAGAAAGAAACTACCATCCATACGCTTATCTTAGATCGTACTTAGGCGAAAAAATTGCGCAGATAATTATTGTAGTGCAAATTGCGAAGGTAAAATGTTCTTGAATCCCATCGGAAGTGGTTTACTTTGCTCGAAACATACATATATGCGCGGATCTACTACTTCCAAGATTGCACAAATGCAGTTTGTTGGGCACTGATTCTTGCCGCCATTTCTCTTGCACTAAAAGAAGCGATGGAGCAAACAGAACGGATCTTATACGTCAGCGAAAAATTGTAAAGTACACCTAATGTAGTAGTGAGTGCTACAACGCTGCGAAAATACATAATCTTGTAAGGCTAACATGAAACTGTAACATAGAAACTGTGCTGTAATAATGGGGGCTTAGAATAAAGATGATCTTGATGGTAGTGCAGGTAAGAAAATCACGCTGATTTTTGCAGCCCATGTCAGGAGTACGGCAAAGCACCCGTGGGTGTGTAGGGGAAAGGCAATTTCGACCACCTATATGGTTTTGATGCTTCATTCATTAGGGACATATAATTTAGGTCATCCTTTTAGGCTTGTACAGCAGAGTTCAACGTGTATACCAATGTTGCCATAGCTTCCGATAAATTTATTTAAGCTTAATAATGGCACGATCACGTCAACGAGCTCTGTAGCTGTCTTGAAATCTACGGGATAAACTTGTCTTTTCGCCCAACTATAGTAGCTGATGCCGCTTGTTCTGTCAAATTTGCGTATGTCGCAATCGAATTTTTGAGGCTTCCTGCCGGTCTCAGATATGCAGCTTTGCATTTCTAAGACCGCTTTGCAACACCCGTCAAATAAAAGATGACGTTGCTGAGCTTGAGATGACTGTCCCATTTGTTCGTAGCGCTCACCCGTTCATACGATTCCACCAGTCCAACATCTTTTTCGTCGGCGCCGCTGAAGATCTCGGGATCGCGCTGAAACCAGCTCTCGTGTCGTCTGATTCTTCTTCGCGGAGAGTGCGTTGGTCGAATGCTGCTTGTCGACCCCTCTACAATCATCGACATGGCAACTGGTCCCATCGCAACTCACGACGTCGCCGGAGGGACGTGTCATCCCGCGCAAGAGCCTACATCGCCCGACGCACTAAACAACTCAATCGCCGGCACACTGACAGCTTCACAACGAGCCCAGCTCCTACGCCTTTTGAAGAAGTTCTGTTCTTCTTTTGAAGGCCAGAATCTTCCGTTAGGCCGCACGTCGACTATTTGCCACAGCATCGACACTGGATCCAGCGCGCCACTGCGGCAAAGACTATATCGTGTGTCCGCGACAGAACGCCGTCTTATCGACGATCAGGTAGCCGATATGCTTAATCGTGGTGTGATCCACCCTTCCAATAGTCCCTGGGCATCCCCAGTCGTTCTAGTGAAAGAGAAAGACGGCTTCATTCGATTCTGTGTCGATTATCGTCGCCTTAACAAAATAACTCTAAGGATGTTTACCCCTTACCAAGAATTAGAGAGTTTGAGAATTGGGGGCCCAAGACGCTGGGTCCCCAAGCTGCGTTACGTAGGTTGCTCTTGCGTTCGGAGGATCAGCAGAGTTTGAGAATTGGGTCAAACGCAGGCTGCGTTGGGTCAAACGCACGGAACGCCACAAGTGACAAAAAAAAGTCTGCTTGAAAGGTGAAAACAACAGAAACGTTTTGAACAAACGAAAAGAAAGGAAACGAAGTGTAGTCTAAGGAGGAGAAAAAAATAAAATATACTGAACGAAATCTTTGTACTATTACACATTGCGTATTCTTCCCGCGCGTCTCTAGCATCTGAGCAGACGGATAGCCAATGGATTTGGATGACTGCGGCTCGTACGGCTCTTTCTTTTTTGGCTTTCTAGTCGCGCACGAGGTGACGCAACACGCCTTGGGTCAACACGAACGCAAGAGCCCAAGATTGGCTTGGGTTCTGCGCATGCGCCCTGGCGGGTCGCAAGCTTCTTGGCTCCCCAAGAACCTCAAGCTCCTTGGGGCCCAAATTCTCAAACTCCCTATTGACGATGCCCTTGGCTGCCTCCAGGGCGCCGAGTTCTCTTCGATAGATTTACGAAGCGGCTATTGGCAAGTACCTATGGCACCAGACGATCAAGCTAAAACGGCCTTAGTCACGCCGGATGGCCTGTACGAATTTCGCGTTATGCCTTTCGGCCTTTGCAACGCCCCCCCCAAATTTCGAGCGGATGATGGACAACCTTTCGCGCGGCCTGAAATGGAAAACATGGTTCTGCTACCTAGACGACGTGGTCATTTTTTCGCCCGATTTCCCCACCCATCTTGTTAGGCTCGAGGAAGTGTTACAGTGCCTTACTGACGCCGGCCTCCAGCGCAACCTGAAAAAATACCGGTTTGGTGCAAGTCAGCTCACAATCCTTGGCCACGTGGTATCCAAAGACGGCATTCTACCGGACGCCGCCAAGCTGAGTGCGGTCGCCGAATTTTCGAAGCCCTCCTTCCTAAAGAACTTCGTAGCTTCCTCGGCCTCTGCTCGTACTTTCGCCGTTTCATTCGCAATTTTGCGTCGATCACAGCCGCCTTGAATCAACTTCTACGAAGCGGCTCCAATTACGCCTGGTCGTCCACTTGTGATCATGCTTTCCGAAAACTCCGTCGCCTGATCACTACGCCACGGATACTGCGTCACTTCGACCCTATTCCTCCGACCGAAGTACATGAAGATGCTAGCGGTGTTGGACTCGGCGCTGTGCTCGCGCAGCGCAAGTCAGGATTCGACGAGTATATCGCTGCATACGTGAGCCGCACCCATATCAAAGCGGAAATGAACTATTCAGTTACAGAAAAAAAATCCTTGGCCATAGTCTCGGCGCTTGGAAAATTTCGACCATATCTGTATGGCCATCCCTTCGACGTCCTGACAGACCATCACGCGCTTTGTTGGCTGTCCACGCTTAAAGATCCATCCGGCCGCCTATCTCGCTGGGCCTTGCGCCTACAGGACTTTGACATGCGCGTTGTGTAGAGATCTGGCCACCGGCACACTGATGACGACGCGCTTTCACGTTCGCCTGTGTCGACCACCAGTTCTGCTTGTGTATCTGCCATGGATGACGTCATTTCCTTCCCAGAAGGCTCCGACATGGCTACGGAGCAGAGAAAGGACGCCTGGATTACTACTGTAATCCGATTCCTTTCAGACCCGTCGCCTCCTCATATCTCTTCGCGAGCTTTGCGCCGTCAAGCTTCGCACTTTGAGCTGCGTAATGGCATCCTCTACCGACGAAGCTATTTCAGTGAAGGTCGCAGATGGCTCCTCGTCATTCCTCGGCATCTTCGCGGAGCCATCTGTGCCGCCTTCCACACTGATCCACGGTGTGCGCATGCCGGCGTCTCCAAGACATACACGCGGCTTCGCTCAAGGTTTTTGCTGGCGTGGCATGTACTCTTTCGTGAGCAAGTACATTCGATCGTGTCCTCAGTGCCAACGCCGTGAACTTCCTGCTCCGCGTGTCTCTGGCCCACTTCAGCCCATCCCTTGCCTCGCCAGGCCCTTCAACCGCATTGGCATTGACCCGTATGGGCCCCTTCCATGCACCGCTGCTGGAAACCGCTGGGTTGTCGTTGCCATTGACCACTTTACACTATACGCCGAAACAGCCGCTATGGCTTCCGCCACAGCCCGTGATATAGCGACATTCCTATTTCACAACTTTATCATCTGTCACGGCGCACGTCGCGAACTTTTAAGTGATAGAGGACGTGTATTTCTTTCCGAGGTTGTCCACGCACTCCTCGCGGAATTTCGCATAGTTTATCGCACCACCACCGCCTACAATCTTCAAACTAATAGGTTGACGGAAAGATTCAACCGCACACTTCGATATATGCTCTCGAAATACGTCGCCTCCGATCATACCGAGTGGGACCGTATGTCACCGTTCATAACGTATACGCATACAACACCGCACCGCAGGCGACCACGGGATTCTCGCCATTCTTCCTCTTGTATGGTCGTGAACCGTCGACCACACTCGACACGGTTCTTCCGTACCAGCCCGACTCATCTGAATGTACGACAATCTCTGAATCCCCTCCCCCCCCCCCCCCCCCCCGCGCCGAGGAATCTCGTCAGCTCGCTCGCTCCTTCACAACTGCCCACCAATGGCAGCAAAAATCTCGACTTGACGCAGACCACCAGGATTCTCAATTTCTTCCCGACTCGCTCGCGTGGCTTTGGATACCGGCTCTCCCAAGCGGCCCTTCGTCCAAGCTTGTCTCGAAGTATCATGGACCCTATCGCGTCGTTGCCCAGACATCACCTGTCAACTACATCGTCGAGCCTGTCACACCACCTCCGGACCAGTGCTGTCGGGGCCGTGAAGCCGTCCACGTCGAATGCCTGAAGCCTTGTTACGACCCCCTCGTACTATGTTCACCTTGAGTCGCCAGGATGGCTCTTTTTCCAACGGGGGACGACTGTAGTGAAGAGGAATGCCTGGCGCCGCAGACATATCGAGAACGCTACGCGAGACCCGAGCTCGAGACTTGTGCCCAGCTCTTGTCGAGACGCTACCTGCCATTCTTGGGTGCCGCCCTATATCCAGCCTTATATATATATATATATATATATATATATATATATATATATATATATATATATATATATATTGTACAGAAGATGTATGACATGCCCCAACCGCCTGGATGCAGAAGACGACGACGATAGGTTGTTGTTCCCCACGCTCATTCGAGCGCTCGGCTAGGCCCAGATCGGCCTTCCTGCTAGCAA